>VWPW01007396.1:447184-722711 GCA_013389825.1 Crypturellus undulatus
AGAAATAACCCCAGACACCAGTACAGGCTGGGGACCGACCTGCTGGAGAGCAGCTCTGCCGAGAAGGACCTGGGCGTCATGGTGGACGACAGGTTGACCATGAGGCAGCAGTGTGCCCTCGTGGCCAAGAAGGCCAATGGCATCCTGGGATGCATTAAGAGGAGCATCTCCAGCAGGTCGAGGGAGGGGATCCTGCTCCTGGACTCAGCCTTGGTGAGGCCACATCTGGAGCCCTGTGTCCAGTTCTGGCCCCCCCAGTACAAGAAGGGTGTGGAGCTACTGGATAGAGTCCAGCGCAGGGTGACTAGGATGATCAGGGGCCTGGAACATCTGCCCTATGAGGAGAGGCTGAGGGAGCTGGGCCTATTCAGCCTGGAAAAGAGAAGGCTGAGAGGGGACCTGATCAGTGTGTACAAGTACCTCAAGGGAGGGAGTGAGGAAGATGGTGCTGGCCTCTTTTCAGTGGTGGCCACTGATAGAACTAGAGGAAACCATCACAAACTAAAGCATCAAAAATTTCACAAGAACTTAAGGAAAAAGTTCTTAACAGTGAAGGTGACAGAGCACTGGAACAGGCTGCTCAGAGAGGTTGTGGACTCTCCTTCTCTGGAGATCTTTAAGACCTGCTTGGATGCAGTCCTGTGCTATGTGCTCTAGGTGGCCCTGCGTGATCTCTAGAGGTCCCCTTCCAACCTTAAACATTCTATGATTCTATGATTCTATGAAATTTGTTTCCCCACAAGTAAAAGGCTGAAGGGAATCTATGGTAGATCAACCATTCACATCAACTCATATCCAATCATGCAAAGCAGCTTCTCTTGCTGTGCAAGGCTGTGGTACTCCTAGCTCCACGCCTTCTGAAAATAATTTTTAAAATGGTGGTAGCTGACAAACAAAGGCCAGGTTCATGCATCGAGCAACACAGAGGAGTATCTTAGAACACTTCAGGATTGTGGTTGCCATTTCTTGAGCTATTCACAGAAACCACACCAGACACCTTTTTTTTTTTTTTTTCCTAGGGATTCCTATGACTTACATAAGAATCAAGCTAGAAGCCTTATGAATTGCTCTGGCAATGACACACTTTTCCTTGGGTGTTTCTCAAATTCAAGATGCCTTACACAATTAACAAAATCCCATGAGGTCTTAAGAAAAGTGTTAGTCAGAAATGGGTTCTGCTCTTATAACAGCAAATATATCCAATCCAAAATTCACATCAAGTTGATTCCTGGGAAATATAATCACCAAAGCAGTCTCTAGGCCAGGTTGGCCAGGTTAACTGTTCCAGTAGAGCATATATGTCTCCACAGTTTACACCTTGAGTGCTTTCATTCTAAAGGATGCAAAGTCAGGTAGTACCAGGAAGAGCTGCCAAACATTCGAAAATCTCCTTGTAAGATTATTTATCTGCACCTCTGAACTCTCCAAAGCAGGTAAAAAAATCATAATGGAAATCCAGATTGCAGTATCTACGAGTGTCTTCAGGATGCAGAGCATTGTACTACTGGGTCCAAATACTCTTGGAATGTCACAACTGCAATATTGTTAGACTTTCTAATCCTACTGCTTCTGCTAGGCATTTTTGGAGCTCCACCAAACAGGGTGGCTGCGTGGCAGCTATTACATTTTGCAGAGATTAACTGTGCTGAACATTAAAGTAGACTTTCTTCCAGAAAATATTTGGAAATGGGTGTATGCCACAAACTCCCCCCTCTTAAAAAAAAAAAAAAAAAGAAAGAAGAAAGAAAAAAAGTTACGAAGTATACATCTGTTTTTCAAAGCCACACAGAGGTGCATCAGTACAGATGCCAGTTCTCAGAAGGATCCAGACAATTACAGGCATCACTGGAAATAAAAACATTACACAGAACTGTGTTATTAGTTGAAAGTAATGGTGTAAGTACTAGCAGAAAAACAAACCTTAAAAACTCCATAAAGCACTCAAAGATGAAAAGATTTTAATTCCATTATTCACAGTCTCCTGTAAAGCACAGTCCATATCACTTAATCTAATAATTCCAATAGGAGGAAAGCACCTTCTCCTATTATTATAAATTCATTTTGTGCACTGACTGGTGCTGAAGCACAAAGTACCAAGTGTCTAGGATTATCTCACATCAAGTTCCCGATCTGAACTCTCTTCATGTTAAAAAATCACACTGCATTTACAATTGAATTTTTTTATACCTTTAGCACCCAGCCACTGGATCTTGGCAAGAGGAGGCAAAATGAAAAAAAGGTGTCAGCAATTTAAAACACTATATTCTTAATCAGGTTTGCTCATTGTAATGGACTGAGTCACTGCCCGAGAGACCATGTAAGTGCCTATACATTGCAGAGCTTTATTATTCAAAGGGAAAATTATGTTAACCTTTGAATCTCCCAGTATTTTGGGAAATTATTGTCCATGTAAGTAGAAAATGGACATGGAGACCAAGTCACAACAAAGTCCTGAAACTTGCCTTACAGGCATAATATTAATTTGTCCATGACGGGGATGAAGGCTAACCTTTCCACTCACTGTCTCTGTGGGAGGCACAACCTTCCTCCAAGCTCTGGTGGTCGCATTCTTCACAGATATAATAATGCTTTTTCACACATCCGTTATACTGTTGGTATGTATATATACAATAGTATATTGCCATATCACCACTGCAGAAGGGTATCACATTTGTTCCCTCTGCCCCCTGCTCTTCCAGCACAAAGGCAGGAATTTGCAGCCAGGCCTTCTGGATGTTAGAGGTTTCTTTCTGAACAGCGGCACTTACAGACACTGTCTCCAGAACAGTCCTGAGAGCATGTTCTTCTATACAGAGAATTCAGGTGCCTTATACTGTCTACCTAGTACTGGGCAGGAATTATTCCCAGCAAACCAAAAAGCAGAATCAACTCCACAATGCCTGCACTAGGCGTGCCAAGACCCACGACAGGCCATTTGCTTCTCCTCTGAGCTGGAGTTAATTAACATTGGGTCACTCTTTTTTTCATGTCATCCTTCAACCTTGCTCTTGGATCACACATCATTTTGAGTTCTCTGCAGAGGATATGCCAGCACGATTGTTAAACGCAAGCCCAAGAAGGCTGTCCAAAGCTGTCTGCCACCGTAAGCGCTCAGAAGATTGCCTGGGCCCAGATTTTGGAGGATTGGAAAGGGAAGAACCCAAGCATGCGAAGCCAGTTGCTTTGGCCACACTGGGACAAGCCATGAGCAAGGCCAAGTGCACCACCATTCAGCTGTGTTCAAACTTTTTGGCTGGATCTAAGAAGATAGCTCTGCAGGTGGGAACCCTTCTCCCCATCAGAATGGTCCTGTTTCTGCATATCTCCTGTATAAATTGCAAAGTGTATTTTATGAAGTATATATTAGGGTTAAGCGAGGGTTTTGTATGCAAAAAGAAAAGTTCTTACAAAATCAGATGTTCTAGTTGTCTATGTGTATTGAATATGACATTTCAAAAGAAAACAGCTAGAGCAATAGAAGAAGCATACCACAGAGATCACCTGCACTAGAAAGTTTAAAATTAGATCACATGCCACTATAGTGAACATAGTTTGTTTTCCATTATTACTTAAATATGATGATAACCAATTTAGGGATTGACATAAAACCCATATTGTATTATTCTGAGGCTTTGTTAAGAGCAAAGAATGTGTGACCAAATCAAAGGCTTCACTAAAGCTAATAAACACAGCTTCAGTCATATATGTGGCCTTTATCCACAGCTTGATTAATATCACATTTAACCTGGAATAAGGCTGAGGTTATGGAGTGCTTTAAACAAAAGCCAGATTTGAAGTAGGGTAGGGTGAGGAGAGTAATGTGTTTAAATTAATAAAGCCATTGATCTATCTACACACCAAACATTTGGAAATGTTAGCTAATGACATTAAAGCAGCTAAAAGCCCAAGATTATTTAAATCCAAGAAAACACCACCTTTCTGGTACACAAAAAGTCTTCCAAAGTACTCCAAGATTCTGCAAACTCTGAGACATGCTGAAGGAATCAGCAAAGAAAGTGATCACAGATTTGAGCTAAAAAGGAGGGGCAAGGGGGTTTCAGCCACCAGTCTCTTCAAATGACAATAAATTGTCTTCAGGACTTCATTAAAATGCATAGTATCAAAAGAGGAAAGGTTGA
The DNA here is from genome assembly GCA_013389825.1 of Crypturellus undulatus. NCBI lineage: Eukaryota > Metazoa > Chordata > Aves > Tinamiformes > Tinamidae > Crypturellus > Crypturellus undulatus. Next base: position 451,324 of record VWPW01007396.1, read on the forward strand.
TTATTGATAAAAAAACAAATTAGAGCAACTTGGCTTCTCAAAGGTCAGAAGGGCTCTAAATCTGTTAACAGGTCCAGTGATGATTATTTAATGCCTTAACTATTTGTTATGTCTGTTACAATTTATCCTAAATCTTTAATTCATTAATACGAATTGTTCTAGCTTTAAAAAAGTTCTTTCATTCCTTTCCAAATGTTCTCAGATTCCACAGTCTTTTTAACATGATAATCTAAATAAAATGCAGTTTTTGCTTTTCCCGATTCATCTTTATTTCCATTTCAAAGTTGACTATAATACCCAAATCAGCAACACATCTGCTATGTCTATTATTTTTGCCATTTCTTATCTCTCTGCTGTGATACTTCATCTTGTCATGGGTCATTTGAGGATAACAGTTCCCGGCTTTAACTTGACTAGTTGTTATGAATCTGAAATGGCTGGAAATGATCACCATCCTGAGGTTAAGTAGTTACATTCACAGTGAATAGATATTAATATGCCAGCGAGTCCAACAGCTTGGTGTTGTAGGGTGGCTGTGTAATACAGGAGAGCAAAGCTTTTCCCACTAAGACAGCAGTTTCTAGAATTGCCATAAGAAAAGTCATTTCTATCCTTCAGATTGGGGTAAAGTTAACAGAACACTTTAGAACAAGTCAGTGAAAGCAATGAGTAACAAATTTCTATGCCCAGATAGTATTTTCCTAGAAGTTTGATTTGCTGATGGTGGTGAGTAACCCACGGGGGGCTGATGGTAGTTTACACACATTGAAATGAGCAATGAGAAAGAGGGGTGACTGCCGGGGGACCTGTTACCACCACAGCATGCCCTGCCCCTGCCTGATGGCCTGTGCCACCATGGTGGCCACCTCTATCACACTGACTCCATTCACGCATATCATCTGCAAAGGAGAGTCTGGAGGAAAAGGAGAAGGAATGCCAGAAGTGAAAACAGGCCAGAGGGAGACCTTAGGTGCACCAGGCGAGACATGAGACTCTGGCTCATGTCAGCTGCAGTAGCAACCTCCAGAGAGGAGACTACAGCTTCAAGAAGCTAAAAGAGGGAAAGTTTATCCCCAAAGTTCCCTCTTCTTCCTGAGGTTCTTGAACACACACAAGGAGAGGTAACCCTAGCCCTGAATTAAATGCACATATGCCACACCCAGCCACCCACACACTCTTATATATCATACATGGCTCCTTAATGAAAGATACTTTTATATGAGGAACACTGTGGAAAGTGAAAATACAGTTAAAATGGTAGCACAGAGGCAATGCAGTGTTGAACAACAGAAAATTTGCACATAGGACCTAAACATAAAACACAACCTATAACATAAACATATAAATCAATTTAAATTCAGTCACCTTACTGACCTTATGTTTGGGGTCTTTCTTAGATCTCATCCTTCTGTCACTAACCACTCATGTATTTGATGCACCACAAGTGAGTAAGTGAAAAAAGGCAAAAGTCTGTGTTTTCAGTCAAATCCAAACATCCCTGGACAGATTTTATTACTAATGGGAGCCAGCATCCATAGTGCTCAGATGAAATATTAAAAATTTATTAAAAGCATCTCCTCCGAGCTGAAAGAAGAAAATACTTAATCAGTCCTGACAATCAAAGCACTATCTAGTGGAAATATAGACAAGATTCATTCCAGCAAAGATAAGATGGGTGGGCAAGTCTTCCTAACTCGCATTGATTTATTTCATATGTTTCAGCTCCATCCCCAGGTCTCTAACTGTACCAGTAGGTACACGGGCACCTCAGCTGATTCTGTTTATTCTTCATGTTTCATATCAAAAAATATATCCAGTATATTCTGTTCAAATGGAGATGCCAATACATCATACATGCTTCTGTCCCAAATTTGTATGAGAGGTTGAAATGCTACAGTTTTGGAGGACCAGGTAAGGAAAACAAACAATGTTTCAGTCTGAAACTGCTGAAATATTTAATTTGAATATTTCAGTTTGAATGAAATTTCCACCTTTCCACTTAGCAGTCTTTCATGCTGAGTATTACAAGTACTTCAGAAATTCATTGGGGCTTCACAGATCCCTAGTCACCTCCTGTGTTTTGTGCGATATATATGTCCAGCAGGTTAACGCACATCCAGAAGGAGGAGGGGTCACTGCAGAAGCCTTGCTGCTGAAAACCGCATGTGAGTTCTTCCAAGCCTTTACCAAATACTTGAAAAGCTTCTCTGTTCATCTACCAGTTCACCCAGTACCCAGCTGTATCCACATTCTTTCTCTCGAGTTTACTAATCCTTAGACACATTTCTTCTTTTCTTCCCTAACTCGCTTTCCCTATCATTCACACCTGTGCCAATACGTCGTGATTCACCAAACCAATGGATGAACCAATAGCATGCCCACAGCAATTCATTTTGGAAGATTCCGCACACTCCTGTGCACCCTCCTCTGCATTGCATTTCAACCCTATTCTGTGAAGCACATGTCAAAATGAAAACCTAAATCATGCTGCAAGGATGACCTAGGTCTACAGGACACTGCACTGGCTCATGACAGTCCTTTCCCTAGTGCACACTTTTGACTTTTGCACTTAGGGAGGGGTACTCTGACCACATCAGTTCCCACTGCCAATGCTACAGTTCCATACGGAAACCGACAGGTTTAATTCTTTTTTCCCTAAACTTTGAATTCCCTTTCAGTACAGATCCCCCACTGATTAACTAACGTCATCACCCTTTAAGCCACTGCTGAGAACACAGCTCTGCAAGAAGCCATATCAAACCAGGAACAATTATGTTTACTATCTTCATAAGCACACTCATAAATTGCAGCATTAACTAGACTTGTGGAAAGTATATCTTTCTGTACTACAGGAGCCTGTTGTTTGCCTGATTTTTATTCCTGAAATATGCTTGAGTCAGTTTCATTGTCACTGATGTTAAATATGAAATCATCAATGCAACACTTTGTAAAAAGGAAATTGTTGTTCAAAAATAAGTAATACATACGGGTGAGATTTTCATTGGATCTACAAAATTAGCAGTATGAATCTCCTTGACTTTCCAAAATTGGTTCATAAGAATATAATCTACATCATTAAACTCAAATAAATTTGTACTGCGAACTTCGAGAAACCAAGATGGAAGTCTTAAAAATGAAAAAAAAACTATTTTATATTGCTAACACAGCTTTATATATGATCTATTCTGAGAAATAGCTTTAAAACACAACTATAAAAATGTTGGACATGTGTGAATGTGCATGCATATTTAAGAAAGGAAAACAACTGAATTAATTATATAGTCTGAGGAAACAATTAAGATGTAATGATGAAAAGCAATATAAAATCCTACACATGTGAGTAATTGTGGTCATGGGGAAAGTTGGAGGGTATTCTTTGAGAAATAATATCCTAATGTGTAATTAAAGACTCATTGAAGACATGATACATCAAGAAACATATTTAAAGTTTCATGTTCAATCACCATACCTCAATTTTATTATTCTCTGGTTTATAAATGATTAAACAGGCAAGTATAATGCCTTTTAGAATGCTCTAACGCTATTTTCAAAGTGTATCCATAATAGACTTGGCTCTGCCATGCAACAATTTATTCGTCTTGTGTGTCGGCCTGTTTACTGAGATGTTTTCTGTATGACTATGCTGGTCTAACTCACCAAGCATTGTTCTGTAATAAAACTAATATTTAAAAATCCTTAAGAGGCTGAGCCAGAACTGATAGCTTTGATGATGATTCCACCTCTGGCTCTGTCTCAGGATAATCAGGGACCCACAGCCATCCAAGGACAAAGGATGCCAGCAAGATTCTTACAAATGTCTCAAGAGGGAGCAAATCCTTGCTTGAGAGAAACAACAAAAAGACAGCAACTCTTTGGCAAGTTTGAGAGCTTAGTCTGCTAGCTTAGCAATGGGAGAATTGTGAGACTTTAGGTAAGTTAAATGTATGCAAAATCCAATGTCTAGTTTTAAATCGTGTTGCTTCAAATCCTTATTCCTATGCCTTTATGCTAAATAAATGGTTTTGTTGTTGTTATTGTTTTAATACATTCTGGGTGAGAGAATTACAAAATAAAAAATTCTGACTGAGCCTTTACCTGCTGCATACAGTCCAGTTATCCAAGGGCCAGAGAGGGAGAGCTGTGACGTCCAGCACAAGGACAGTGAACAAGCCCAAGGCCTCTGGTATTGGAGCAGGGGGAAAGGGAAGAGTCATGCAGTGTCTGCATCAAGGGGATCTCCTCAGAGGGGTGAGCTTGGGGTTTATATGACTTATATCCCATACCACTAATAATCGAATTGAAGCTATTAGGCACCTATTTATTAGGCTGTCCTTCTCGACATCCATGAACCAAACTCCCAGGTACCAGCCATCTCTTCTGGCAGGTACCTGCAGGTCAGGCCCACTGGTGAAGGAATTCTAGAATTAAGATCAGAGTGAATACGATTACATTATAAAAGCAAAAAAATCACATTAACATTGAGTGGATATGAATTAGTCACTATATATTTTATTTTATCCTACTTCTGACCCATACTCTCTCATCTTGCAGAAATAAAAATGTGCACTGGGATGCAGAAGAGTAAATTCTAGTCAGAAAACTTGCATGTGCATTTCATTGCTGAAATTTGAGCATGTTGAGCATCCCCAACTACCTCTCTGGGAATATAAATCAGCAAGTAGAAGTGGCAAATGCTGAAGTTCACATCTATAATTCATTCTGTGGCCACAAAAATGTGGGCATATATTTGGCAGGTGCAAACTGCATCTGCCAGAGGAAGAATGACTGTAAAAAATGTGGGCCTTTTTACTTACCAGTTTCCATGCTGTCCACTTTCTGGATTGGAATTGGCTCGTGCCCAGCCGGCTCAGAGCTCAGACAGAAGTGTGTCACATCTCTCATCTACCCTCAACACAAGACAAAGTATTACAGTATCTTAAAAGAAAGCTGGAGCAGATCTGTCTGACAGTCTGTCCCTGAACATAGTCCTGCTTTCACAAAATGTCTTCCCTTCTCTTCTCTTACCGATAGACAGTTATAGGTAAGTAATGAAAATGCCTGGGCAAGACACAGAGATAATGAAGTATTTCATCATTCTTTTGATTTCAAAGCTTGAAACAAGAAGAGGTTACAGAGGGTTTTATGTAAAATACTTCAGATGAAGTCTAGCTGTATAAGGAAATACTGGAATGGATCCAGATACAGATGTGCTATCTATCCAGAAACTATTTGGCAAGTCAGTGAACTGTGATATTGTAAGAAAGTCTGGGCTTCAGTACAAGTTTTCAAAAAACTGCCTGTTGGCTAAGCTACGATAGTAAAGCTGTTTATTGGCAGAGAAGTTATATGGGAAGCTGAAATGAAGACCCTGCTTCTTTTCCCAGTGTGATTTTTTTCTCACCACAATTAATTTATTACAGGTAGTTCAGTCCAGACCTTCTGCATAGTGGTCGAGGGACAAAGTCTAGACATAATTTATTGGCCACTGCCTGGTGAAAACAGAACTGCAGCATCCACATTTTCCCTCTGCGCCTCTTTTTTCTTTTGCCAGACACATCAAGTACACTATAGGCTAAATATCTGGTATGTGACTCCAAACTGAGCAAGGAAGGGTTTCCTTCACTAGAGCAGTCCTCTGTCATATAGTGGTATTTTTCCATTGCATTAAACAGTAAATATCAAACTCAACAATAATAAAATCTTGATTACTTGGCATGTTTGTTGTGTCTTTCACAAGAGGGTATAAAAGCACGTGGCAATGTTCATTAGGTTCTTTCATTTCACAATTCCTCTGTCGGCTGCCTAGATTTTTTTATAGCTATTTTATACTTTGATAAAAGAGAAGAACAGCTTGGTGGGAGGACACCATCCGTTCCACCTCATATCAGTGGCAAACCCAGGCATGGAAACCCAAAAGCCTGCCCGCATTGTTGAAGAGAGGGACCCAGTGGCAGGGAGAAATGTCAGCTCAGAGCACGCTGCAGTATGGAAACAGGCCATGAGCCGCAGCAGCTTGGCATTTGCAGGATTCACTTCCCATCTCCCAAACGTTTTCTCAACATTCATTTAACAATTCACTAAGTAACCTGTACAAGGTTATCTAGTGCAGGTCCATGCTGAGCTGGGACTGACTGACTGCTCCAGGGCTGCCTGTCGAATCTGAGGCATGGAGAAAATTAGCACTCAAGTCTTTCTGTGCCCTGAGGCTTCTCCACCAAAACTAAATAACCCCCCTTTACCCAGGCACATAAGGGCTTCTTCTCTCCCTTGCAGCCATATGGGTCAGAGCTGCGAAGCCTGGTCCCCTCGCTGCCATACGCAGCAGCCCGGCAACACCATGCTCTGGTCGGATGTGAATGTTACTCAAATGCTCTAATTTAGCCTCAGCTTAGCCAATTTACCCTCCACTGGAAGCAAACAGAAGAGAGTGGCACTAAGCTTGCAATGCTTCAGAAAATGACCCTCTCCAGGGTTTTCCTGCACCCTCAGCCAGCCTGACGCAGGGGCACATTAATTCCCCAGCCAGCTCTGCAAAGGCCATGCAGCTGCAAGCAGGGCAGAGGTTTCTTACTCAAAACCAATGCTGCTGCTGAGGCCGTAGCTGCCACTGTGGGTGAGCACAGGCGCTGCTGCCTTGCTGAGTGAACCTTGTAGAAGGCAATGGTGTCCGCGAGGGGAATGGCCCCATTTGACTCCCAAGATCCGGGGGTTTGCATGGCTGCCAGTCAAGGAAAACCACCTTTTTCCTTTTGTAAAATGGGTGTATATGATGCATAAACTATCGCACACAAACAAAAGACTGGTCTGATAAGACTAGCTCTCAGCATGAGAAAATGATTTGACTTAGAAACTAAGAGCCAGGCCCACACGGGGCAGCTCAGTCATTGACAGAAAAGGAAAAAAGAAAAACCTCCTTCCAAATGTTCCCCTGAAACACGGCTTCTCGAGGCTGCCCCCCAGGAGTAAGCCTTAGCACAGCTCCCTGCTGTCCCACCTGCCCGCTGCACCTGCGCCCGGCTCAGCTCACCCGCTCAGCAGCCCCTCTGGTCACGCAGGGCTCTTCTTACCACCTCCTGCCCACCAGCCGGCACAAGGCCATCCTTGTGCACCTCTGCGGTGCTCATCCTCACCTTAACTAGAATCACTCCACAGGAAAAGAATTGCTATGGGGTCACTTTCTGCTGTTCCTAATTCTTACCCATGCAGAAATTCAGCATTAATTCAATGGTAGAGTCATTTGAGCAATAACTTCCGGAGTGGTAATCTAGATGTTTTCATGCCATGCTTTGACAAAGCTGACCCCAGGACATCGTCAACATGTTTATAACTAAAAATCAGCCTAATCTGAAAAAAAAAATTAAAAAAAAATGTAACTTGGGGGAGGAAATGTTAATATGCACTCAAGACTAAATGATAATACTAAAAATTAAAATAAATAAATAAATAAAGTAACCATTCAAAAGAAAAGAAAGGCCCATGCAAGGGATTTCCCTGGCAACCATTCCCAAGCATCTATAATACTAGTGCATATTGGCTGCAGTAAGAGATGATCTGGAGGAAATAAGAATCAAGAACTGAAAATTTACAGAAAACAAATGATACTGCCCAAATCCCCAAGAGCTCATTTTTAGAATTATTTTTCTTAATTTTTTTTTGCAATTGCTTGAGCACCTCTTGTGTAAATCTTTCAAATAGAACAAGGAAAAAGCAATGCAGATAGCAAAGAACATGAGAAAGAAAACGCCTCACATTAAAGTGACCCAGAAGTAGTTAGGCAGTAACTTTGTCAGAAGGAATTTTGTGGCTGATAGTAAATTATTCAGGATAATTAAGGGCAAAGGCAGGCTGTGAATAACTGGAGGAAAAAAAAAGTCAGTAAGGAAGAAATGGCAGATGAAATTCAGTGTAGATTAATACAAAATGATGCATATCTAAAATGAGATAATGGTTGCAATGGAAGGGAAATGTCTTAGGGCTATCATAGATGGTTCATGAAAACATTAGATCAGTTCTCATTAGCAGTCAAAAAATAAATTTTTAGGAAAGAGAGAGAGCTCAAATTAGAAAACACCATTATGCCATCCACAGTTCATCCAGACCCTAGGTACTGTGTGCGTTTCTTGTCTCCTTGATCCAGAATTGCTCTAGGTAAAGCAGAATGTTCAGAGAAGGTCAGGAGTTACAGTCAAAGGCTGAAAAACAACTGTACAGAGTCACAGGCCACCGAAGAGACCATTTAGGGGCAATATGTCAGACACCAAACAAACACAAGCGGCATGGAGAAAGTAGGGATTTGATATTTCATTACCTCCTTGAATGGAAGAACCAGAGGTCACCAAAGGAACTAGCAGAGACCAAGCTGAGAACAGAGAAAAACAGGTGTTCTTCATGTAGAGAATAGTACATTCATTTCCAATGATTTTGTGGTTTGCTAGTATTTGACACAGGCTCAAGAAGAGAGCAGAGAAGCACATGAAAAAGGAACCCACTGAGGGCTGCTAAATGCAGAACCACATCCAGTATAGAAATCTTCCTGAGTTGAAAATGCTCAGAGGCCAAGAGAATGGTCATATACGCTTGTCCAGAAGTTGATGCTGGGCTAGCCACACTTTTGGACTGGCAAAGTATTCCTGTGGTTGCAGCATGTTGGGTTAGGAAAGCACATCTCAGAAGCTTTCTAAAATTTGGGGACAAAACAACAAGGGGATAGTTTTTCAAAGTGGTTCAAGTGTCTATCCATATTTTTTTAAATCTGGCCCTAAATACACAGAACCAGTATCTGTCTTGCTTCTTGGACAATTCAATTTGAAGCCAGAACAGAGCAACCCAGTACAAAACAATGACCCATGATGCAATCGGAAATGTTCCGTGTTCCAGACAAGTGCTGATATTTCTTGTTAATCACCATATTGTCAACACAAAGGCCTTATGTTACAAATATTTATGTAGGCTGCTTTTACAGAAATGTGAGAGATTTAAGCACAATTAGAGAAACACAGCTGATTTGCTGGAAGACACCCTGTAACAGACACTGTGTCCTGCCATCAGTAACAAATGGCCACGCAGACACAAGAACACACGTGATTGCATACCTGAAAGCAAAATGTATTTCCCAGGTCGATGTTCAAAAGCAGCCTTCAGATAACAGAAGCCAAGCTATGATACTCTCTCTAAACTGATACCTGTCACATATTTTATGGCTTCATTCTTTGCTTGCGCTTGAAGAGTTATCTGGATAGCATGACCTGGGCAGCAGCATAGTGATCAGTATTATTGTCACGTACCAAATCACATGCCAGCACTCATCAAGGAACACTGGACCTGCTCCATTTCCCTCCACCTATCCTGGGTTTTCTAGCTGTCTGCACTCTACCATGAGCACTACCTTACGGCACAAACCTCTGTAATGTCAAGGGCTTCTCTGCTTGTGTAGCTTGAGATTCCTCAGAGAGTTCTTGAATCATGTAAATCCTGTCCAGGTTCCTCAATGTTTAGCTGGTCTAATGTCCTTATTTAAAAGTAAGCTCAAAGAATCATCTCTGTGTAGTCTTTGTTACTACTTTAGCCTTTTAATGTCTGAAATTTCACAGGGACTTAGATTTTTAGACAGGCTTTGAGACCTTTTTACTTTAGTCTTCTGCTTTCTGGGAAAATCACTTGCATAGTCACCAGGTTACAAAGACTTTGAAACTCATTTATTTTTATTCTTATCACAAAAGACACGCCACGCATGTTGATTGTCAGTGATTTAGTATATTATCACCTAATACTTTTTCCTAGCTCATTAGAAGTCAGAAAAACATATTTCATAGGATTATTTTCTTTAAAAGTTCTGTTGGGAACAATTCTATTCTGAAATGCATTGTATTTCGGCTTAGGGAAAACGGAGAGACATGTAGCTCTATTTCTATCTCTGCTAAGAGCTCTCCAGATTTCCTAAATGGAATTTCTGTGGTTTCAAAGGAGAATCATCTGATTGTCATGAACAATAGTAACTAAGGGACCATGAGAAATGTTACTAAAGAATTTTGGAAAAACAGAGGCTTCAGTAATTTACCACACACATGCTAAAGGGACTTCATTACATGATTTTACAATTAAGGAGAAACATCAAAACATATTGTCACATTTAAGTTGAAAACAATGGCTTATATTGAAAAGCATCTGTTTCAAGTTAACTACAGATGTGAACTGTTGATAGAAACCATGACTATTATCATTGGTGCTTTTGTTTTAGTTCATTTTGTATCACAGAAAACTTAACTGATTCAGGCATCTTTTAATAAAGTTGATCTTAATCCAATTAGGCAGAAAAATTCTGATATTTTGAAAAAGTTGGTATAGTTTGAAGCTCTTTCAAGTACAAAATTTTCTGTAACATTCTGAAGTACTGGACATTTTTATCTGTATAGTATATTAGTTACATAACTGTTCAAGTGCAGACACTTTGGACTGATTCAGCTCTCACAAATAGTTATTCTATATGTTTCTTACTTTTGGAGCTATTTCATATGCAAACCAGCATAAGAACTGTAACAGAGCATTTGATATTCCCCTGCTGGCAATTTGTAAGAAGAAAAAAGAGAAAAAGCACTCTACTACTTAACTGCTGCCAAAGTGCACAGTGACTGGGAAGAATGAGAGAAAACTCTTGTAAGACCATGTTGGTCACAATCGAGCACATGAGCACACAGCCAGTGTAGCAAAAGGGCAAAATGGAAGTGACCAGAGGTTTTGAGGTGCCTGCTGCAAGTCTGCAAAGCAGGTTGAGAGAACTTAAAGACCAAATATCTTTTATTGGATCAACAGGGCTATGTGCAGCAGTATGTATGGATGGAAAAGTGCTGATTTGGGGCAGATTTGGATTTTTTCATGTATGGTGTTACTAAAGCAGTACTATTCTTACATATTCCAAAGTCCCTGCAAAATGATCTCAACAGAATGAAAGAACATTACAAGGTATTCAGCTACAAAAGATGCATCGTACATATGCAATGTGGCTTTTCTCTTGATGCCTGTAAATCACTACTCAATAAGCTTAAAAAAAAAAAGACTGCAAAAAGACTGAGAATGTTTTCCTTTCTGAAAGAAAAGCATATACCGGGTGAACTTTTTATAACATTTAAAAGTGGATGAGCAGGATACGCTAAGAAAATAGCATTAGCTCTTAACTGAGCACTTATAATTAACGTTGTTCCCCAATTGAATTCTTTTCTAAATCAAATAAAATTCAAGACATGTCTCTTACTTCTAAAAGACAAGAAGATATTCATGTTGTGAAACATTTTTTTCATTTTTAAAAGAATACTTTTAAAGTGGTATGTTTGGTTTAAAGAACTTTCTAAGTTATTTTATTATTGTTGAAGGCAACATAGAAGAAAGATTATAAACACTGTGTATTAATACAGCTGTTACTGAAACATTTTTAACACCTGGTAAACAGCAATTTACTACTAATTCATTCCAGATTGCAGTGATAGCTTATACAATGCTCAAATGCAAGTAGCACCTGACAAGATTTAATGATAATATTTTTTATTTTGGGAGAGTGGACTGCCCAGTCTGTCACTGAAAGAGCAGAAATGGCCTAACTATACACTTTTAACAGCAGGACTAGGTAGCAGGCAACAGTTTTCCTCATATTACGTAAAACTTATTGTGAAGATTTTTGTACAGTGAAATTATTTCTGCTGATCTCTGCATTTTTAAACTTCATATCACTACACTGCTTTTCTGCAGCCAATGTACAAAACTCATGCACATAATAAGATGTGTTTCTGAAGGGCTGCGATAAAAATTTACATTTTTGAGCAAACAACTTTTTCCACATATGAAAATACTTAAATAAAAACTTAATGACTGGATCCAGAAATAAAACCCTTCAGGCCACAGAAAACAACTTTAATCCATGAATGTGATTTATATCCATCAAGATACAGTGAACAGCATAGTTAGTCATAAAACGCAGCTTTATATTTTTTTCTTCTTAATGGTGCTTGTCTCTGTCCTGTACATAAAAACTCATGCTTTTTTTTTCTCTCTAATGTATCTCTGCTCAAAGGAATCTTTGAGTGGACAAGGTGTTTTTGGCAGAAAACTAATCTATTTAACAATATCTTCAACCAGTCGCATTATGCCTGATGACAAGTTAATCTGCAAATAATACTAGGTCACATTAGGAAAAAAAGAAAAATTTAATCCTGTTTCACCAATGATGTGACCCAAAATACTTGACAGAGATATTTGAGGAAAAGGAGACTTTAAAAGAAAAGAGTTTAGTAAACTTACATCTGTCAAACAGTGTTCTGCAGTAGGAAAAGTTCCTGTGTTGAATGTGGGGTAATTCAGCTGGCATGTCTTTCCGGGCTGTAGTCATAAGTGCAAAATGAAACAGCTGAAGTTTCAGGATGGGCAGGAATAAATGAATAAATCCAATGTGACCAATTTAGAAGCCATTTAACTTGGTTATCCAAGACTATGCCAGAGGGAATCCTGATTTTTTTCAGAATCTGGCCCCATATAACTTGTCAATAATCATCTTGGTTAAAAGCGCATAGATGAAACAATGCAGCATGAGCTCTTTAACTTACAAGACTTGTTTCAAACAGTTCTTTTATTTATTTCCATGTCACTATGCTAACAAATGTATGTTTAAATGACACTGTGGCCTCATAACTTCCTCCTGTCACGCAATAAGGTTACAAAGTTGATAATTCTGTTCTATAAACATAGCCAGAAGCTAGTCTGGCCAAAAAAAAAAAAAAAAAAAGACCATTGTTTCCACTCCGTATAGAGGTTTTTCACCCGTTCAGCTGTGCCAAAGGCTGAATCAATTTTTCATGTAGCTGGGCAAGGGGCCGGCGCTAAAGAAGGAGGGGAAATAATCTTGGAAATAGGAGGTGTTTGACCACCATTGTTTGCACAGAGATCCTGCTACCTTGATGAGCAGTTCAAGGACTGGGTGGCAGCAATGGGCAGGATGTCGGTTAAATTGTTTATTTGCTATACAGAAGAAATATGAGGCTAAAGAATGGGAGGAAAACCACCATCGCTGAACTCTCTGTTCTTTTAATGCTAATAATGACTTTAAGTCAAAGCATTTATACTGATTGATTATATTAAGCAAGCAGTACTTAGTTTCGCTTTGTTCATGAAAATTGAGTTTACAATGCGAGATAAGCTGCCAGCCAACTATGAAGCCTCCGTGCAGGTAGAACTTGTTTGTGTTAGGGAACTGCTCTTCAACCGGCACTATTCAGGGAAATACTCGTGTCCGTGACTCGGGTTAAACTGACACCTTCCCAAATGGAGATGGAATTGCTCTTGTGCTAAATATTCTGGGGTTTTTATGGCTATGGTTATGATGGCACTGATAGCAGAGCTTCACAGATTATGACCAAAAACGGGAACACTTCTGAGGTCACATCACATTTATTTAAAAAAGTGCATCAGAATCTCCAGCAGTGCTTCTGCTACTGAAATGTCTGAAGCCACTTTCTGCTCACACTTCATGGCAAGTGGGGTTACACAGTAGGATAAACCAGGAAGCAACTGCTAAATCGTATACACATGTAAACCTTCTTGATGTCAATATTTGCACTCTTTCATAAGAGGTTTATTTTAGCAAAGGCAGCAGCATCAAGACTAACACCTTGGCCAGAATTTACAAAGGGAAAGGAAAGCTTTTTCCACTTAAGTTCCTATCAGCTCTATCAGCAGTAAATTCCTCATAATGGAGGGAATCCTATAATCTTACATAGTAAATCTTTTACAGAGTCTAATCTCCATCATGAAATCCATTCATATGCAAGAATTGACCTTCTGCCAGTCTTTAAAGAAATCAAAGTTACATACTGTAAAATAAAACTAAAATTTTTTAGCTCTTATCTTTTACTCTGAAAGAAAAGTAGTGATTCTGTAATTGTATCTTCTTTGTACCAATAAATTATTTGCTTCATTCAGTCAGAAATCCTTCAGTGAACTAAAACAAAACATCAGGTTAAAGGTGTTCCCCTTTGATGGTTTGAGTTTTTCATCATTATTTGCTTCATTTGCAGCTCTAATTATGAAAATGTAATGTTTTCTTAGTGGGGAAATGAGAGATTCCCATGATAAAGAGATTTAGAGGCTAAAGCACGCATACTATAACCTCTTCTCTTGGCAATATCCACAGTTTGGTAAGCAATCAAAAAACTCTCAGTTTGGCCTATGGTTGCACTCCACGCAAATATCAGGTGAGTGAGAAAAAAGTGTGAAGTGGGAGCGTAACCTTCTCCTTCCCATTCTTCTATTCATTACAAGATCGCAGACAAAGAATTGAGACTTATATCTTTATCACACTTTATCCAGGGAACCCTATGAAGGAAAAGCTCTGAAATACAAAATTTATTTTGTTCTCTTTATGTATGCTTTTGGCATATATTATGATATATAAAGTATGATCTTCCCAAAATAGGACCAGGAACCAATTTTTAACACTAATATTACAAAATCAGACCTGCAGGAGGATCTTGTTATACATTAATTAAAATTATTCCATTAAATCTGGCATCATACCTTAACCATTCCATATCTATTAATTCCTTTTTAATAACACAGTACTGATCAAAAAAGTCCAATACCATTTAGGAGTATCAGTGCTTACCAGCTAACTTTCAGTTGCTTCCTTTGAACCCGTATCTGTACTGTCTATGAGAGAAAATAATCTGTTTCCAAAAAATCTGTTGTGTGGTTGGCATTAACTAAGTGTCTGTGCAGTAATTTCTAAAATGCTGCTTCCATTCCAACTGTCATTGAGCTAAACTTTTGTGACCACTTCCCACCCCCTCTCACCATCACTGTCACTTAAACTGTGTAGCCAAGGGGAATCAGAAACCCATTTTCCACAGTTTTGCAGACCATTCTGGAGGATTCTGGAGCACAGTTTGGAAATGACTCCCATAAGATACCATGGGGCAAGTTAAAAAGAACAGATAACACTTCCAGCAGCATGTTGCCAGCATATTCACCATCAGAATGGGTATATTCGCCTAGCTGTGATGCTCCCCAATAAATCGTGATTATTCAGCAGCTCCATAAATACAAAGTCTAAAGTTTTTGTTAATAAGGTTCAAAATAGCATGAGGGACTCCTAAGTGCTCATGACTTCAGAACTTTCCTAGTTTCTATAATCATTGCCCTAAAATATACCAGAGAGACAACTGTGAAACCTCACTGTTTGAAGTGTGCTCTTAAATACTCTCTGCATTAAGCATCTCACCTTTAGTGAATCAACGGTTCAGCTGTATCTTCAATCAAATAAGAAAGTTTTGAAGAGCATCTGTTAGCCTGGTCTGGGAATATTTGGGCTAGTGATTTCATCAGAGTTATTTCTAATATTAATACTATGAGTCAATTTACTATGCATTGCATACATTTGGTTCTGTATTACTCCAAGATTTTTGCTTACAGCAGTTTGTGCTTCTGAAGTGTTATCTAGCAGAATACTAACGGCTATAAAGACTCAATGTGTCTACATATACTTTGATGGGAAGGATGAGGAAAGTTTTTCACAAAGGTCCAAATAACTGATATACTCTGTACTGTATGGTTGACTTTACTTGAGAATTTGAGCATTTCCACATGTGCTGGGCAGCTGGCACGTGTCACTCTGTGCCTGCTCAGAATTACTGGACTGGGGGAATTTACCCTGTGAGAAGGGAGTAGAACATAAGCAGAGCTCTCTCAACAAAAGTAACCATCACTGATTAAACTTACCGTTACTAGGGAACCATAATAAGATGACATTAAATAGTCATTGACTCATTTCCCAATGAGGAATGAGAACTGAAAGGGTTACCATATGCCATTAATTTAAACAATATCAGAGGGGCCTCATAAGAATGAGAAATGACTACCATGAGTAATTTGCACATATATTAGTTCAGGTTATTTTTGAATCTTGAGCTTTTGCAAATAAAAGGAAAAAAAAATTTTAGAGATTCTCCTTTCTTACTAAAATATGATTCTATAGAACAGAACTCTAAGAGCAGAAGAGATGTAATCGGTTACCAGCTCAGGTAGATAAACACCTGAGATCATAAATATCAATATGTAAATAGTTAAGGGAACTAATGCTGTCTTTGACTTAAGGATCAGGTGCTTAGCTGGTGCAGTATTCATCATATCTCCATTCAAGTCAGTTGCTATATAGCTGCACTGATTTACAGCCATTGGAACCCCAGACAATGTAGGCAATAACTATTCGCAGAAAACATCGTTGGAGCAAACTGTTATGATGAGGCCAAGCTCTGTACCCCTTACTCAGATACACGGTCCCAATGGGATTAAGACCAAGAAGAGAAAAATATGGCCCATTTTCCGAAGGTTATGCCTGAGAGCTGAACATTAATTCCGATGTAGTTCTGATGTAGCATAATAATGATCACATTTGAGATACACGCATGTTTAAAATCCCATAGAATAAAGCTCAAATTTTAAAAGTGGTGGTGCCTGAAACAAAATCGGGACTGAGCTGAAAAGATAAGAAATGAGTCCAAGGTATAGATGCTAACATTGTTCTCCCTGTATTACTCGACAGCTGCTTGTCTGAGGATCTGTCAGATGGAAAATATGTGAATGTGATGAAACATCTGTTATTGTATCTCTGCTCCCCTCCAACTCCTTAAAAGCAAAAACTGTGGGCTTGTTACTATTTTCAATAGCGCCCAGACACGTGCTGTATGTACGTATTGGAGGAGCTGAACTGTAGATAGCATGGGTTCAGGGCTGCCTGCGTAGGGGTGGGAGGGCAGAGCCCTGAACATTAATCTCAGTCATGTGAGGTAATACAAATACAAATACAATGTCTTAAAGCAGCATATAATCCTAAAAAGTGTAATTCTAGATGATTTCCTTTTGAAAATACTTAGCAGGAGGATACCCAAATGCACAAGTAGCTACTTTAGCTAACTAGAGAGATAATTACTAGCCCAGCTGCTTCTGTTACCTCTTTTCATCTTTTCAGAGAGCTGCTTCTCTGATCTCTTGCATGTTGACAGCACATGGCATTTGTACCTCCTGGACAGACTGACAAATTATTCCTGGCATGGTTATTATTGTTTTGTTTCTTTGATGGAGAAACTGGGAGAGTATCAGCAAACTGGGTGCAATTAAGCAAAAACAAGGAGGCTCCATTTTCAGACAGAAAAGAGGAGTAAAAGCAAAGAGTCCAACTGTTTGTTTCTGTTGGCTTTAAGTAATAGCTAGGCAGCTTCACAAACTTAATAAAATATGCTCCCTGCTCCTTAATGCCTGTAAAATATATACCCTGTACAGAAACACCATCTCACACCAGGCTGAGATTTCAATGAAAAAAAAGTATGTTGGTTCAACTGAGTGTTATTTCTTTTACTGACAGGCAAGGTACTTTGTATCATTTCAAAATCTAATACCCAGTATGTTCTCATTTGGCTGCTTTTTCACAGTCTGTAGACGCAGCAGTAAGCAAGTTTAACCACACTAGGAAATTTTAATTTTTAACCTAAAGATGAGACGACAAACTGTCTTGGTTGCTGTCATAATCTTCCATCTCAAGCTGACATGTTTATTCTTGGGCATTTACACTGTGGTAGAGAATGCCACGAAGCAGCTGAGTTATAAATGTTAGTTTTGATTGAATACGACACTGCAAATAAACATGCCTATGCGCTCCATAGCTTTGTCATTCACTTTCATCCTCATCAGGCTGTATCTGATACTGCTGGGCACCTGCTGCCAATAAGTCCATAAAACTGGAGTGGGCATCAGACAAGCATGTATGAAAATAACCTAGAATACCAGCTAATAAGAACAGAGATTAGGTGTGAAAGCATAGCAATGGGAAAAATAATGTAAAAGCTCTGGAAAAATAGCTGACTTTCACTGTGAAACTCCTTGCTATCGAGCATACTTTGCTTAAGGAAGAGGAAAATGTCGCAGCAAAGAGGGAGAATTTGCGCAAAATATCTATGATCAATCCTAGATCAGCCTAGAAAAGATTTCTTTTAAAGAGCAACCCTCTTTGTATTACTCTCCCTGTAAAATGGGTGTAGAGGCAAATCTCATACAATGACGAAGGTGGAAAAATCATAGTAAATCCTATGTCAGTGGCTTTTGTTTTTATGGCTTTGGATGTGCATTTTGCAGAGCCATAAAAGCATGGAAAAACCTACCAAACAAGTAAATGCTCTTCTTTAACCCTTTGGCACTGGGCAAGGAGTGTCTGGAAATCTTGACTTTTAGTTTCAAGGGTATCAAAACAAAACAACAAAAAAGCATCTCACAACCATCAAAGTCTGGCAAGAGAAATGAAGAACGTAAAAGCTGTGAAAATGAGGCTAGCTAGACAAAAAAATAAAGGATTGGCTCTAGAAAATATTAGTCTCTGACTGATTTCTGAAGAAATACAAAGACAATATATTTTTAAAAGACTCATTGCTTCCACTTTTAAAAAGTGGGATTTAAAACAGAAAATGAGCAGTTCCTTTAATTACTAGTAAAAATAAATAATAAAATAAAATAAAACATTAAATTAGTCTTCATAAGGTGTCATTTTTGGTCATGTTCCCTCATTCCAATAAAAGAAAAAGTTCCAAATAAGGTGATAGGACAGAGCATTTTTGAGCATTATAAGGTCACTTTGCCTCCCGAGGTTGAAATTCCAGTGAGATTCAAAAAGCTTAGCACCTTGCTTTCAAAATAAAAGAAGAAGGAAGTAATCACTGTTTTGACACAGAGTTATGAGTAAATAGAAAGTTATCTAGAAAACTTCCTTCTAGTTTTGACACACAGAAACATAATTTTATATTATTATTTAAATTATCTATACTACCCAAGAAACCCATCAATATAAAATCATATGAAATTAATATAAGTCAATATACACAATATTGCTAGAGAATTTGATGGAATATTGAGTGTAAATATTTATAATGCTGAATAAATGTCAGCATTTATTTTTAGGCTGTGCATGTGTGTACTGTATATATGTATATTTCTTGATTTTACCAAGATATTTTGCATTGCCTGTCTTCATCTCTATGTTACCTGGTCCCTGCTTTCCCATTCTACACTTTACCTTTGGGACTCCCTACCAATCTCACATCTCTAATTTTTGAATTTTGCTTCTCATGTATTCCAAGCACATGAGGTTTAAACAAAGGCTATCATCAGGAAGCCCATGCTGGACATGGGGCATTCAAAATGGTAAGGACACAGTGTTTGAGTGGTTTAACTGGTGACTTCTAGGTTAACAGAGGCCCAAATTTGATAATGCTTAAGTGTCGGACTATGCATATGGTACTTCTAGGTGCTGCAGTGCTCCAGTCATTACCTTCATTCATTGATTTGAAGTATTCAAATATATAATGCAGTAAAAGGGACTGATGTGAACAACAGACCAATCATCCCAAAGTGAGCTGTGTACTAGAAGAAGAGACGGTAATATGTCTCAAGGTGCACATAAGTGCTGTCCTCTGAGCTAACCTCATCACCTCCTAATTCCAAAGTTGCACTCAGTGTAGGTGGGACGTGATCAGGGACCTCACTGTCCACTTCTGCACTGCTGTGGCACATGGGTGGCAGCAAAGGGACCAGGTGGTTAGATCCATGGGAGCTCCAGGAGGCTACAAGGGAAACCGCAGTGCAAAATGGTGGAGTAGAAGGACCTCCCATGGGGAGACCAGGTGAGCTACTCATGATCAAAATGCCTAAATCCATCTTCAGCATCAAATCAGGCAGGGCAAAGCACTTCACTGCTTGTAAAATTAGAATTATAAACACATAATAAGGGCTGTTGTNGGTGGTTAGGCCCATGGGAGCTCCAGGAAGCTACAAGGGAAACCACAGTGCAAAGTGGTGGAGTAGAACCTCCCATGGGGAGACCAGGTGAGCTACTCATGATCAAAATGCCTAAATCCATCTTCAGCATCAAATCAGGCAGGGCAAAGCACTTCATTGCTTGTAAAATTAGAATTATAAACACATAATAAGGGCTGTTGTGAGGACTAACATGTGAAGAGGGGAGAGGAAATTAGATAACGACAGTAATCAGGACAGAAAGAGGGACCATTTCTGTAAGAAGACTGAAGTACAATTTCTGATGGTCATGACGAGTAATCTTCTAGCTCATTCTTTTCTCAATGCTTTTCCTGTTCAGTTAAAAAAGGGGTTGCCCCTACTTTTGGATAGAGAGAGTCTTCCCTTCTCCCAAGCAGAACAGCGGAAACCTCTAGTTCTGTTCCCCATGTTCTGTTCCCAGACTACAGAAAAACAAAAAATAGATTGCAGCAACAGGTGTGTGTTTCATGAACACAGGCAGAGCAGGTTAGGAAATTGCTAGTTTCAACCTTGAAGAGACTGTATAATAAACTAAAATTAAGCCATCTCACCCCCTGGAAAAATCAAAAGCATTTGTTAAACCTGTAAATCAACAGACTGTATATTTTACCTGTACTAAATTTGAGCTATTTTACTCTTCCTTCAAAACGAGACCACATTAAAGGACATACAGCTGTTTTTTGTACCTTTTTGTTCTTTCAACCTCCACCTTGATGTCTATTAGAGTTGCTATAGGTGTGGGGGTTGCAGTCGTACTGCTAACGAGACCTGTTGCACGTGACAGAAGCAGAGATAAGGAATAATGGACGGAGGAGGGCAAACAGTGATATCCAGAACCTGATTGGTACACAAGACAACTTCCACCTGGGCAGAAGTTATAAGAACCAGCAGCGTATTTCAAAAAACGTCATTTGGCAAATCATCTCATAGGTGTCAGTGCTTCTTGACCCTGAGGGGGACGGCCTCAGTATTCCCTCTATAACCACGAGTTGATAACGAATCCGACGTATAGGTACCTAAAAAGTAAGCGGCATACAGTTCTTTAAAGGAACTGTGCAAAGTCCAAATACAGTTCATACTATAGTACTTCCAAGTCAGCAAGTGTACCAAAGCAAGTATTGTCAACTTC
This sequence comes from Crypturellus undulatus, assembly GCA_013389825.1. NCBI lineage: Eukaryota > Metazoa > Chordata > Aves > Tinamiformes > Tinamidae > Crypturellus > Crypturellus undulatus. The sequence continues at coordinate 472,310 of VWPW01007396.1, forward strand.
CCTAGCAGCTCAGAAGACAAAAAGCATGCTTAATTTTTAAACCCTTCACCTTTCCCCTTGTGAATATGAAATATATGAACCACAGTTTCTCCTCCTTCATGTTAGTCATATTCTTAAGACCTCAGATCTTGTGATTTTCCTCCAGGTCCTCAATGGGTCCACACTTTTCATGATACAAAGAGCTAGATTTCTCATGCCAGAACTATAGCATACAAAGAACTATGTTAGGTGACTATGGAGCCTGCAAAGTGAAGTCCTCAGATTTTCACATCAAAGACAATAAAGTTTGTTTAGACATTTAAAGTTATGTGTATAAGTCTAAGATAGTTAGCCAGACTCCTTCTATAGACAGTAAAGTGAAACAGATACCTCCAGAGTGACTGCTGCCATCCTAGGATGTTTGAGATGTTTGAGATGTATTGTCCTTGGAAGGTGCCTATTGCTTTTCACAGGCTACAAGTGATTAGCAAAGATGTGGACAATCAGTTAGGATACATCTACTACTCACAAACAAGGGAGAACTGGTTGGGGATGTGGTAATCAGTGGCAACCTTGGCTGCAGTAATCATGAGATTCCAACCCACCCCAGTCTGTGTTTTCTCCTCTCAGCTTTGGCCACCCAGTCAAACTGTTCATAAAAACTCCGTGTTTTCTCCTCTTCCCTCTAAGTTTCTGAGCTGCAACCAGGAGAGCACTAGAATCACAAGATGACCTTGGATTTATTCGTCAGTTCCCCTGTGAGGTACAGAAAACTGTCACAGGGAGACCCTTGCACAAATGCTGCAGCTCTGGGTTGACACATGCTCAGAGCACAGGAGTCTTCAAAGATGTTGATGCTGATCTCTGGTAAACATGTGGAAATGGTATTTCTGGAGGATTGTAATGATTTTGGATTGGGTAGGTTTTCACAAGGATAACATTACTCACATTTTTAATCTCACTTTTAAAACTTAGCAGGCAAACAATTGGGTCAAAGCTTAGACACACTAGAGATACTCAGTGAGAAGTCTGCATAACATTTTCTTATCACTGGGAAAACTTTGTCATTCCTGACTTTATTTTGAGCAACATTAGCTTGAAAAAGGAAAAGATACTAGACATCCACAATGGCAGTTACGATTTCTAAACAGTCTGAGGAAGTAAACCTAGTGGATGGCTCATCCTACAGATCATCCTAATGAAACATCCTATAAAGGATGATCACGGTGGAATTTGGTAAGCAAACTTAACTTCTGTTATCATTTCCACTTCTTCCTAAGCAGAAAATATAACAATTTCAGCCACCTCTGCATGCCAGTGCTTCCCTATAGAAAACAAATAGGGAAATAAACATAATTTCTTATCCAATACATAGTAAACCAGAGTAGTGCAGTGACGAAGTACAAAGGCAATGAATAAGTCTTAAAAATCAGTTGAGCTGGTGATCCTTAGCATCACAAAGTGGTGCAGTCAAGTGGTCTCTGGAAGCAGGAGGGAGAACCGAGGCCTTTCTCTACCTACTAAGTGATGAAGTAACAAAAATGTAGCAGTTGTCTTAAAGATGAGTCTTCTTAATCCATCTACTCAAACCAAAAAGCACTTATGCTCATTAAGGATATCCAACAACTTTACTGCATTCTGTTTTCCTGTAAAAGGAAGGCTTTTAATAGAACTTCAATAAAAATGCAGCATTTTTAGCAAGCTTTGAGATTTGTTCATTTAGTATTAATGAAACATGAAATATGCCAGTTGCCAAACTTTCCAGTATGCAAAAAGTAACCTGTTTTGATACTCTGTTTTCTTTTTCTGTTAGTGTAGAAATAAAGTAAAAATAACATTGGGGATTTTGTTTTGCTTTGCTTATTTTTTGTCAGCATCTGCGAAGGGTTTTTTTTAATGTTCTTTTTCAAAATCATATTCTTTGTGTAGCTCCAGAAGTAACACAACCAAAGATAGTTTCAATTATCCAATATAGAGTATGCAGGAAAACACAGTACTATGGATCCTTTCTCTTCTTTCTATATTTTGCATCCGTAATCAAGTTCATGTGCAAATAACAACATTTAGACATCCTATTAGTTGATTGTGCCTCTAATTTGGGAAATGAGCTAAATAAGTGGTATCAGCTGGGCCGGCAATTAATTGCACATTGAATTGCAATTTCAAAAATAGAGCCTGAGTTGATACTCCTAAAAAAAAAAACTTAGTCCCAGAATAGCAGTATATCATGTGCATTTGAACATATAGTGTAAAAATATACCCAATCGTTCTTTTTGTTTTGTTTTGTTTTTTAAGTACATAGGGCAATAGGAGGTAGATATATACTGCTAAGTATGAGAGAGCACTGACCTGGCCTGGCCCATGAAATGGATTGCATCAATAGCAGTTGGCAACATGAAGGCAACAAAAGCACAGCACTGTTACGTCTACTCAGAATGGTGTGATAAGGTCATTACTTTCTCCTTTCCCAGAAAGTGCTCTCTATATATTCACATATATATAATCAGTACATATACATATATATCCTCATTCCCCCACTCCATAAGGAAGGGGGCTAGACTAGACGATCTCTAGAGGTACTTTCCAGGCTCAATGACTCTGTGATTCTATACACCTCCTTATTAAAAGGCCAATATATCGCTTCTCTAAAAAAGCATAAGAGAAACTGGATGGAGAATGAGCTGGTAGATACAACAGGAATATGTGGAGAGAGAGGCCTACAGATGAAAAATTCTTCAATAGAAGAGCTGGATAGGGGTACAGGCAACTGGTCCAGATGACAGCTAAATACTACTTCAACAGTCTTTTTTTCTGGGAAAGAACTTGACAAAGTATCTTTGCAATAATTCACAAACAGAATATACCTGAAGTCTTCAGATACTTTGTTTAAATTATCTATTTTGTCAATTTTGCAACCTGCCATAGGTAGTTGTCTATTAATTTATTGAAATCTATGTCCATAATATATACAATGTTTGTGGAATATTGACTATTATTTACTTATAAGTTGTAGCTAGCCTGCTTTGGATGGTGATTGAAACTGCTGAAGTAGGAGAAAATACACAGTTTAGGAAAAATGAGCAAAAGTACTCTTTCTTCCTGCACAGAAATATCCATGTTTCTAGGTGAATACATAATGAAAGTCACCATTCTTTGAAAAGTTATTAATAAACCTCCAATCAAAAAATGTTGTTACAAATTCTGGATTAGATATCCCAGGCTGGTGTAAAATCAGCATCATTCTAGTGGCAACAGTGGAATCACTGAAATTGCACTGATTTATACTAGAAGGAAGTCTGGACTTCCTTTTCTCATTGTTCAACCAGTTACATTTCTGAAGATTAGAAGCAAAGGATTTGGGAAGACTAAACTGGCACTGTTATTGTAGTAGTGACAAGTGGATTTATTGGTGAGAGAGATGAAGAAGAGAAAGGAATAACGGGAACAAAGGAGAGAAAGAAATGTCTAGGATGATTCTAAGTTTTATGGACTTAAGAACAAAATAAAAGTATGATTTGGCAAGGACAGAAAACTGGGAGAAAGACAATCACCCACTGTTAGAATAAAAAATGACATTTTGGAGTCAGAAGTACAGAATGACCCACTTCTGCAGTGATTTGATACTAAATTTACAGGGTAGAAAAAAACTCTTGACAAATTAACTAGTAGGTTAAAGAAGCAGAATAACTGATCAGCAGCTTTGACTCTTTTTTTTCACTAGACTCTTTTATTTACTAGACTTACTATTGTCTTGGTTTTGTCAAAATTCTTGTTTTTTTATTTTTGAGAATGAGAACTGTGAAAGCCTCTTTTTTTCACACTGCCTTGCTAGGATCATCATGACAGCAAATAAGATATTTTTATTGGGATATTAGATTGCCTGGATGTGTGAAGCCGCTTCTCAAATTTCCATAGCTCAAAGAAACCACGAAAAGAAAAGAAATGAGATTTCCTGAGATGAAAATTAAAAAGATACAAGGTACAAAACCACACTTGGGACAGACTCAATGGACCAGAACACATGCTTCATCCAACATAGTAAAAGTCCTTTTCATGGCCCAAAAGGGCACAAAAGGACATACTGATAATAAACAGGCACAAATGGAGTTGGAGCTCAAGCTCACTGGCAAGTCTTGCACATCAGAGCAGTAGGGTCTGCGCTATGGTACAGCAAACATTTCTGTCCCCAGGACTGGTAAGATCTTGATCTTGTTGCAGTGCTCTCTCCCAGTTCCTCATGACTTAATGCCAATTTAATTACAGGATAAACCTTCTTGCAGAGATTCAGGGCTAAAGTCTAGCCAAGGCCCAACAAGGAGCATGTCACTCCTTCCCTAATTAATTCAAGCAGAAGGAACCTGATCAAAGAAGAGCTGACATTCAATCAAAAGTCAGACAATATGCTCATGAGTAATAAGTACCGTCATATTTCCAGTTTGTGCCAAGACTTTCACTGAAGTACACACTGGAAAAGGGGGACGAAGGCCAGAAAGGCAATTGCACAACATATGTGACAAAGGCTCGACAGAAATAAATAGTTCCCCAGACAGAAAACACCTCCCTCTCATTCCCCTTTGCACTGCAGGACGACAGATAAAACACCGTTCACCCTAATAAGGCTGGTTTCATCTCATAATAAGTGAAGGCATGAGACCAATCTGGGTGCCATGCTGCTTGATAAGAAACTTCTCCAGCAGAAATTAAAACTACCTAGTATGTGACTTTAAAATAACAGAGGCAAAAAGGACAAGGAAAAGACCTGTCCACACGTCAACACACAGGTCCACAAGAGAAAGAAACAGTTTCTGGTCTATCATTCAGTACTGCTGAAAATCTTCCTAACTTCATTGGGGTCTCCACGTTTTCACCATCTTGAGTCTGCTTTTTAGATAACTAGATCAAAACTTTCAGTCACAACAAGACTACAAAACTGATGCCCTTCCTAAAAATCTTTACTCTCTGGCTAAGACATGAGCAACAGAGTATATAGGACAAAATGATAAAATGACCCATAATGAAAAATCCCAAAGTACAATTTTGTCTCTGGAGCTATTCTGTCTGAGATAGATAAAAATCAAATCCAGAACATGTCTAGTCCTACTAAAATCTTTCATTGACAGTGTTAAAAGATAGGTGTGGCATGTATCACCAATAAAAATATTGAATATTTCTTTTTCCTCATGCCATTGTTTCCTCAAATAAAACTCTTACCATCTCTTACAAGCACCTCACAGATTGCAGGACTCTTACTCCAATCATTCAATTGTCTAGTCTAAAGTAAATTTAATTGTCAATCAAGAATTATAGCATATACACTTATAGCATATTTATCAAAAAATACATGACAATAAGTTCTAAAAATCATGCCATTACCTTTCTCCTATGCTTCCTTTAATCATGCACAATTAAACAGGACATCTTTCAAAATACATCCACTTGAAGACCAGGTGTCATAAAACCAGTAATAGGTGATATTTTCTCCATGCACATATGTTCACCTCTGCAGAATTTTCTGATTGCAAGAATATTAATGAAGCAGAAAATATCCTCACAAAATATAAATGACATATTCTTACTTGAAATCGGACTCACTATAGTTTATTTTATATTAGTGTATCCATGAATGTGATGGACTCTCCTGTCTTGAAGGTTTTAAATCTTGAAGCTTTTAGGACAAGAGGTAACGGGTACAAGTTGAACCACAGGAAGTTCCACCTCCATGTGAGGAAGAACTTCTTTCCTGTGAGGGTGACAGAGCCCTGGCGCAGGCTGCCCAGAGAGGCTGTGCAGTCTCCTTCTCTGGAGATCTTCCAAACCCGCCTGGATGCCACCCTGTGCCCCGTGCTCTGGGTGTCCCTGCTGGAGCAGGGGGTTGGACTGGATGATCTCCCTTCCAACTCAACCGTTCTGTGTGAAATCAAAACTCGGATTGCAGTTGCACAGACCTCACAGAGAAATTCCTGTTTTCCGTGGCCGGAGAACTGGGGAGTTAATTCAAGATGACCAAAAGGGTGGGTGTCTCCCTGCCCAAAAATCTGTGAATCACATGGAGAGCCTAGAGTGGACAGGCCATGCTTTATATGTGGGTGTGTGTGTACATATATACACATATGTATGTGTGTGCAAAGAGCTATTTAACTGTCATAGTGCCTGAATACCACTTTCATGTTTGTGCCTGCTGTTATATTTTTTTTCTCATAAAATAGAGCTGTTGCTATTTGGTTCTACCTGGCAAATTGAAAGAACAACTGAGGGAGAACTTGGTGACCCCAGTCTCGAGAGTAATGAGAAAGAAGCTATAAGAGCAGATGAATAAGAAAAGGAATCTGTCAGGGAATGACTGGGTTTCTGGCTTCTCTTAGGAGAAAGAAAGCATTTGTTTCTCATGGCATCTTCTTATAAAGTATATTCTTTTTCTTTTTTTTTCAGTGCAAATCTTTATTATAAGCTCTTCCATCTCTTTATCTGGCAAAATAATCAAAGGTAGGCTGTGCCTGCAGTACCTGCAGCTCTAAATACAAGTCAAAGTACAAGTCATTCCTTGTAATTTTTTACAATCCTGTATTATTTTACCACTTTCAGCTACATTATGCAGCACACACTGCATATTACTTTCCACAGGTCCAATGAAACATGTCTGTATTCAAATTCTTAAGCTGATGTTAACAGCTAAAGCGATCCCTGCAAAGTCTAAGTAATTCATATATAAAGGGTCAGCTCTTCTCACATACTCATACATTTTCCATATCTGAGGAAAACTGGGTCCAATGTTCTGTAGAAACGAGTAATTATCTCTCCATCAAAAATTAGGAAAGTGCTGTGGACACTCAACATATCTGAACATTTAAATCTAAAGTTAATGGAATCTTTTCACAAATATGCCCATAGGCACACACAAGCTGCTGTTTCAGCAAATAGATAAGTAAGATACAAATATGTTTCAGGTCAATTCATCTAACATGAAGTACTTTATTATGGGTAAATTTTAATGTTTCCAAGATTTTCTCAAATGAAAGGAAAGAACATTTGGAAACACATCCATTCATTCAGTTGAAAAAAATCAAAATATTTGGGGTAGTATTCACCTCACTTCTTAGCTTTGGAAATTTCCAGTCACACATCTAAATTTGAGTAAGCCACTTTAGGCTCCTCTGAAGCCAACAGTAAGGGAGAAGTTACTTTGGAGGAGATATTATTTTTGTTCTTTGCTGATTTTCCTTACCTCTAAAATAAGAGACATGTATTTTGGAAGTATTTAGTCTTCTGGGAAAACATAACACAACAGTCGTCTTACATTATATCTGCATCGTATGGAAAGAGAAGAGACTGACTCAGCTACTGGGATATGAACTGTTGGAGACATCAATATCTGGATCCATCAGACAAGAAGTAAAGATCAGTGACTTACCAGCACTGCTGGGCTGCACACATTACATGAGAGCAACAAAGCGCTGGAGTTACCAGGAGATTTCAAACGGCCTGTATGGTTCTTTTAAGCAGAAACAGAAATATTCAGCAACAATGAAAAAGAAGTAAAAAATAAAAAAATAAAAGGGGTCTGCAGGAAGAAACTGGAAGGGAGACAAAAAAAGACATAAGTCATCCCATATAACGGCTTGGTAGGAAAATGTTTTCACACCTCAGTCCACTGAAACTGGACTGAAGCTCCACCCGGGGTAATGTCTGTATTTTAACTGTTGATAATTGAAATGGAACACACTAGCCTTTACTTATCCTGCCTAATGAATGTTATCGTGTGGAAAAGGTAAATCAATAACAGCTGAGATCAAACATACCAATCTCCTTTTGAGTGTACAATGCTCTCATTTATATAAATCTTTATGGTCTGACTGCCCCTCTCATTTAAACACAGTGAGTGAAACATTGCCTGGTACAAAAGACCTTCTTTCTCTCAAGAATTCTCCATGCTGTTTGAAAGGGTAGTCTAAATGAGTTACTGGAATGACCATTGAAAAGGCTACTCGTTAGCAATGACTGTCCTTGGGAATTAGCCAGATGTGAGGTAACAAGACCACAAAGTGCTGTTGGTATTGGCAGTAAAGCCCAGGTTCATCATAGTGCCTCTTGTCTAGACGAGGGATGTAATAGGAAATAGAAAACAATTCTTCGACTATATGCACTTGATGTTCCATCCCCTTTTTCTATAGAAAAATGTAAGACATTTGGAATTTTTAACTTTTATTTGGGAAAGACAAATTTGGAAACCAGAGTGACTCATGCTGGAAAGTGTCTGACTGGCATGTGATAGCCAGCTAGCTCCAGAAAGTTAAGGCCGTAGGAAGGGATTGAGGAAGGCATGGGCATCCAGATTCTAAGGTGAAGTAACTCTTGGCTTCCTCATAACTCATGTTTTGTTTATTCACCATATAGGTGATGGGCAAGTCCATCACAGGTAACCTATTTGTTTACAAGCAAATTGACAAATATAAAGTGGTCCATGTACTCTGAGAATAAGAGTTTCAGTTTTAGGATTGTATTATGGGTCCATTCCTAAATTCATTGCACAAACCTCCTTCGAGGTAGTACTGCCGCACGATAACCGTGGAGGGAAAGTTCAGGTTACCCCTCTGTCTCTGATGGGTCATGTAGCTGCAAAACAATGTGTTCTATGCAGAGCACACTGGCACTAGGCTAGCCTGTCTAAACTGAGACTCAGTCACCCTTTACATAAAGTCCCTTCTCATTTCCAGCTGCTGCACTGCCTTCCCTAGCCCCCTCAGGTTGAGTTACAGAGGAACTGGCTGACTGAAAGCTCTAGACTGAAGGAAAACTTATGTTCTTTTTTTTTTCCAAGATTTTCTCAGGAAGCTGAATTGCACCTGTCTGGGGATTTTCTTTTATCCAGTGGAAGCTTAACAACCTTCTTTGCTTTCCTTTGACTCTTTTGCTTCAGTGGAGTTCTGACATCCACTCCTTTTAACTGTCCCTTATTTCTGAGGCGAATGGTAGACAATTTCTTCAAACAAAATGTCTGTCCTGAGAAGTTTTCTTGCTCACCTCTCAGCATTTGCATATTGTCTTATTTCCTAATAATAAATCAAAAGGAAAAATACATAATCTTCATCCTGAAATCCTTTTAGTGTCCCTACTAATGTAAGCTATGTGCAGGATAAGTGCCCTGGCCATCAAAGAGCACTTTATTATCTAATATGGAAAAAACATCTTGTATTCCTCGGTAGTTTCCAAAAGGGTGTATTCTTTCCAACTTTCTGTTCCAGAGAGAGGTGTCAGCGTGATCTTCATTGTGCTGACAAACCCAGAAGCTGATCTTTTCTTGCCTATTTACCATTCCTACTGCCTATCAGATATTGCCTGAGAAAGACTCTTTGCTTTTGGCGTAAGTGTATAAAATTCAACTTCCTTGCAGACGATATGCATGGGTTTAGCTGCAGAGCCAATGGGACACACACACTACTCCCTAAACCCATCCACCACTGTGTGCATGCTACAGGTCATACAACACAGGAATGCATGATCAGCTGTTCCCAGTGCCACAGCACCTACACCCAACCCCTTCATGAGGCATTTTTTCACAATCCACACGTTCCAATACTTTACTCCCACGTGGATAGATGTGTGCAAAATTGACCACCACACATTCCCTGCCTCCTTGTCACTCTTCTACTACTTTTTGAGCTTAGGTGGAGTTAGGGAATAAGGGTCTTTCTTCTTGCAGCTCACCTTCCTTTGACAGTTTGTCTTCTAAATAGCTATCCAACCCTATGGCTTCTTGTTCACTCTTGCCCTTTCATTTCCATGTATGACCTTCCACTTCACTCATATAGTCTGTGAAAGACTGTCTCTTTTACAGCATCCAGACATCCTCATTTTGTAACCCGAGGATCTCCTGAGGTAGCTGAGGGGCTCCACAAGGGTGTCCATCACTAAATGTTTCCCCCTCAGATTAAAATTAGTGCTGGATCATAAGCAGATTTAATCTTATCTGTTGGATCACTCCTTGGGATTTGAATTTGCCCTAAAGATCATAAAACAAAGAGAAGGCACACATGAAGTCTGACATGTAACAAATATACATCATGTCTTCAATACAAAGCAGAACTCACAACTTGTTCGACTTCTTATCACAGAAAAGTATTCCTACTTGAAGAGTAGGAGTTGTCCTCTACATATTTGTTTAATGAAAAGGAATGACAGAATAGACTAGGAGAGTGAGGACAAGACAAGAACTGGATTAAAGACAAGAATAGAGAAACAGAATGATCTATGTAGCTGCAGTAATGAAATCCTAGTCGGGCTCCTGAATCACAGGAATCCACAAAGCCAGACATATGTCTCTTCACGACTGCTTGATTTTCACTTTGAGCTTTACTCAGGGCTTGGTGTTGTATTTGATACACATTCTGTATTTAGGAAACCTTCCCTTTGGTTTGCCCAAGTAAGAAATGCAATCTCCATATAGTGTCCTGTTCATCTGTAGATGGAAAATACATCCTTTTTTAAATCTACTCTGAAACTAGTCTTTATCTCATACTTCAGAGTGTGAACATTTTTTCTCTTGCCTGTTGCACTTCTGATTCTTTCTGGACCACAGCCAGAAGTCGTACAGGAAAGCATCTCCTGATGAGAATAAAAGCCCATTTTTAAAGTTTTGAATGCTTTGGATCAGGTATATGATCTAAAGCCAAAAGTCTTTCTCCAGCATTCTTGGAGTTATTTATACTCAATCATATGTCAAGACCATAAATCAGATCTGCCTAACTAACTTTCATTCCCTCTATTAGATAGAGAAAGGACAGTAAAATAGCTCTCTCATTCAGGTTTATTCACTGACAGTTGCCAGCTCATCTAGAAAAAAATGGTTGAAAATGCAGAGCAAACACTAAGCATCAATTTTTGTGTAATTTATTTCTTCACGTAAAATAAGGTTTTGGATTGACAAACAGATTTTCTAAATTTGTATTGAATTTAGCAGATAGCGAACCACTCCCCTCCAAAAAGGAAAAAAAAAAGAAAAAGAATTTTCTTAAATATGTTATTATAAAAATGAAGCAATTCTTCTGGTACCCCATTTGTATTAAATTTGACTATACTTTCAAAGAACTAGACAATTTAATTTAGGACCAAGTTTTGTAATCCACTGAAAAATGCTTCTTTAAAAAATTATAAAATGAGAAATTTTTAAATTCAATTGACCTCAGGGTAATTTTGTCTTCAGATTTTTCAGTTCATTGCTGAATGAAAAAAAATCATTTTTTACAGAGCTCCTGGGACTTCAAGATCCAGAAGTAGGCTTTTTTGTGGCTTTGAGCTACACCTGCAGAGTCGTTGATTGTCCTGCCCTCAAAAAGTAGAATAGTATTTCCTGCTCCCATCTCCGCCAACTCTCTTAACCAACATGTTTGGAAAAAGTGACAGAGGAAGTACTGAAGTGTTATCTATTGTGTTACATATTGCAGTGTATGAGTTCTATGCCATGTTCTCTGACATGTCATTCCTTCATTGTTTTTAAAAAAATATAATTTATATATGCCTGAATATAGCTTGATGGTGTTTTATAAATTTTTTCATTCACTTCTCTTTTCTCTATTTAGTCAGATTATTATTCGTATTGCAGCAGGGGTACTGCTCACATCCTGGACTCTGTTGTGTTAAGCTCTGGGCAAATAAAAAAGGCATGTCCTTTCCTAAAGTACCTCTATGTGCAAGCATTTCTTCTATTTGCTATTGTAAGTATCCAGATTGATTTCAGCGAAAAAAAAAAAATTGCTACACTCATATTTATCTGCACAATTGGAGCTGGAAAATCAATTTTTGTAGATAAAAAAAAAATCAAGAGTCAAGATTAAGACAATCTCATTTTGTAGTGGGCAGCTAACTCCTGTAAGAGATCTGAGTTTTATTTCACTTTACCAAATATTCATTTAGCTATCTAAGAGAGTCAAGCAGTCTCTCTGCATCACAATAGAGCACATACACTGTATTAGGATACAGTACTAGGGTACAAGGATATAGTGTTATCATCATTATAATTAATATGAAGGTAGGTTTTGCAAGTTGATCTACATAAAAATGAACTTAGCGTAGTTCTTTGTCTGATATTAAGAATTCAGCGCAAGCATTTGTTCTTCACTCAGTTCCATGAGAGAATTCTCCACATTAATCCCAAACTAAACAACCTGCATAACACTGAACATGGTTTCATAGATCATATAATAATGTAGGTTGGAAGGGTCACCTTAGAGCACTCCTTGCTCTAAGTAGGGTGAAATAAATCAGATTGCTTAGAACTGCATACAGTCGAGTCTTGAACACCTCCCAGGTTCAAAGCATCTCTAAGCACCCTGTATCAGTGTTTGACCACTTACAATCCTAATACCCCACAAGAATGTTTCTTTGTTGCAGCTTAGGTTCATTGTGCCTCATTCTCTCACTGTACATCTCCCAGAAGAGCCTGACTGCATTTTCTCCCCTCTCTTCCATGAAGTGATTGAGGACAGCAGTAATGTTTCTTCAAAACATCAATGTCAATATACCAATTCTCTTTCCAGTTTGGTAAAATCTCTGAACTTCCTGTGAATCTACTCCATCCTATCACTCAGCTGATTAATTAGACATTATATAGCACACAATATAAACATATGTACTTATAAATTATTATAATATAAACATACATATATACTTTAGTATATTTGCTTTGGTCAGTCATCAGCAGAACTAGGGCTAAATTCTTTCCCTCTTTAGCGGAATGACTCACACAGATGCCTGCCGTCATTGCATTTCTGGATAACTCATAAGAAGAGAAATGTTGAATTCAGCTAGATTTATTTTTAATGTCAGGACTAGAGATGGGGAAAAAAGTCCATTTAAATCTAACTTGCTTTGGGAAATCTTTATGCTCAATGCATTTGAACTTCAAATATGTGAGCTGTTCTGCTTTGCCTACTCTCTCGCATACCTCTTTCTCCTTCTGCAAGTTCTTTGCAAAAAGGGTCAAGCTGAGGTAAATGGAGGGAAGGGCTATTACCATTCTAATTCTTTATCTTGTTCTTCCAGTGTTCGATAAATAAGCAAATGCGCTGTGCAGATCCACTTTTCCTTTCAGGAGAAGAAGCAACATGTGTTGTGGCTTACAGAGAAGATATTTATCCCTCAAGGCAGGAAGGACCTGATGACTCACCTTTAGTATTGCAAATTAAAGGTTGCCAGTGGACGCACACAAAAAACTGGCTTTATGCCAGGTACACAGGTGATCTTTCAGACAAGCATCTTTACCAGATGAATGTCTCTTCTTCTAAGATACATGTCCAAGTTGTGCATTCCTCACCCCAAATTCTGCGGTGATAAAATGCATTTCTGTTGCCCTGTGAGTCCTCTTCCAAAGGCCTTCATTACTGCGGTTTGTGCCTCAAGGTCACTTGGCCACTTAGGCAGTGAGGCTGAGCGTTTTTGCCCTTATCTCTCTCCAAATGTCTTAGCAGTGCTGATGTCCAGAATCAAAATCATTAAGAGCCATCTGAGCGAGACACTAAGACCAAAGCCACCCGAATGAGCAATCTTGTTCACTCACTTTCACATCCAAATAAAACCTCCTCCTAAAAGACATGTGTGCTAACAAAACCTGGTCACAGCAGTTTCTCCAGGAAGGCAAACAAAAGGGGTCTAAGCATGACAGGACCGAATCATGTTTTCGATTTCACAGAATTGGCTGGAAGTTGGCTGTGTTCTAGTGTTTACTTACACAATTACTCTGCTTGCTCTAGTGACTCAGGGTCTAGGAGTGAATGAGCTTGCACACTTGTTGGCCTGCTCTCTGAACTATATTTGGGTCAGTGATGTTCTGTTGACTGTGACCAAAATGTCATTTGCAATCACGTAACAAGGAAATTTGTCTTGGGACTTTTAGAGTTTCCTTCACAAAGTCAGTGGATTTCTCTACTCTTCTGTGCAGGAGAATGAATATTAATTTTCTGAGAACAATAATGATTTATTACTTACACATTTATGCACTGTACCTTTAAGCAAGAGAATGTAAACAAACAAATAATGTCAGTGGGTGCAGCAGAGAAAAAAAATAGTCTATGAGAACATACCCTTTCTTGCATATAATGACATGTTTTTGTTGTAGAAAATCCCTAAGGCTGATTTTTTACTTGCAGTTCCAAAACATCATCATTAGTAAGGCACTGGGGAATAAAACTGTTCCATGAATCCATTTATATTTTCACTGAAAATCCCACTTTTCTCTGTGAAGAACAAAAACAGTGGTTGCTCACTACTTTTTCTCTCACAGTTTCAGAAGACCATTTCAGGTAATATGCCTAACATACCCTATAAATAGATGTCAGCTTCCTAGCTATCAAAAGAAAGAAACCAAACATAAAATCCATTGTCATCCTCATGACTGGTCGTATGTTATTTTTACTACTGTATGACTTTCTTTTTAATTTGACTTTTGTTACCTTCATAGATATTTTGGTCTTATGCTGACTTAGAAGACAGATATTTACTAAATAAGTCATCACTGAGGCAGGAAGATAATTTGGCAAGATTCTTTTCCCCCCCTCAGGCTTGTAAATTCCAGAATTTGTTTGCCCCACCTATTTGGCACATCCTTTCTTCTTCTCCTTTTTTTTTTTTCCCCCTTAAGAGCAGAAATAACAAGATTAGCCCTGAAAACCAAAAACTAAGGGAAATGCTATAGCATTTTTTTACTTAATCCTTTAATTGAGGCCCAGTCCTAACCCCCTGAGTCTTTTCATTCAATTCACTCAGTTCTGGATGAGGTCTCTATATAGGATTTCTTCTGTTCCTCGGCATGTTTCAGCTGACAGCCAGGAGTGCGCAAGAACTCATAAGAGAACCCTCTGTCCTTGGCATAAACTGGCCGGGTGTTAATCATTTCTCACTGACTGACACTTTTTTTTATGCCTTCTTACTTTCCAGGTCATCTGTTTCTCTCCTCCTGGTGCTCTCAGACACACCATTCTCACACACATTCTGGTGGCTTTGGGGACTCCAGCCTCTCTGCTGACTTTCATGTCTAAGACCCACCGTAAGCCAGTGCTTCCCCATCAACATGGCTCTGACTGACCCAGTTTGTGCAGCTGCACTGCACTGGGAGAAGCAAAGAATATATTTCATTTAAAAGCAAAAGAAAGCCTAGTTGAGTAACGCGATCTGCTGTAAAACCACTCTCCGCTGAGGGAGTAAATTTACTCAGGTAAAATCCATTACACAAGGAATTTCAAAGATTCTTTTCTTTTTGTCAGTAACAATGCAGCCCATTGTTTACATTTTAATTAACTTCTGTTTCACTGATTTTTAAATGAGATTAATTAACTTAATGCTTTCAGTTGAACCTGTTCAAGTCCTACTCGAGATCTTTAAAGACTAGCACAACTTTTTTATGTAGAGGAAATCAAATTAGCGGTGCCTTTATAGTGGTTTAATAGCTTGTGGACACTGTAGTGATGAAAAATATTTCTTGGAGAACCTTTCTTTCACAACCTCAACCCTTAATTTTTTTTCCCTTTACGTATCTTCGCAGTACACACAAGTGTAGCAACATAGAATATAAGGAAAGAGAGTGTTGGTGTTACTTCAATGAAAATGCAAACAGAAAATAAACACTAAGTGCCGCTGTCCTACATGTATTATCCTTTCGCCTGTAATTTCATTGACAAAATCTTAAGTCAGACCCATAATCTTATTGCTTTTATATTATGCTTTTCAAATACAATTTCAAGACAATTACTAGCTAATATTGAATAAACATGGATAGAATTGGGGTGTTTAACTGTGTCTTTCTGAGAACAATGCTACATATCTAAAAGGAAGTATACAATTGATTCATTCATAGAAAAAGATATGTATATATAATGTATGTCTGCATTCAAGAATCCCTGATATGAATCATTATGGTCTCTTGATGGTATACATGTAGAGCCTTAGATCTTTGGCTAGAACTACAAAGTGTATTACACAACACAGGAAACGTGAAAAGAGACCTTCAGGCCAAACTTGCAATGTGCCGCTCCCAGGATAGTGACGTGCTGATCTGATTTTCCAACATAAGTTGTTTGCTTTAAATGATTCCTCCTGTCAGTAGGATAAAAGTGCTGTGACAGCAGCTAGGAACTGCCAGGAAGAAAGGAACTTCCCAACTATGCCATCTTTTTTTCTAGCTACAGTCCCTACATGTGCATTACCATCTCGCTTGGCTTTTTCACTATTGTCTCCTGATCGTCAGTTCATACCTGAACTACCTAACGTTCTCGTACCTACATGCTCGCGTTTTTATTCATATTTTTAGCATGTATTTTCTTAACTAAATCCCCTGACTCTCCGTATAATACATTAAGAGAAGAAATAAACCAACCAAGAATTAGTTCGTTCTTGCCCCGTTGCCCACAGACCTCCCAGAGAAAAAAGAAAACACTTTCCAACTGGATTTCTTGCCCTGCCTGGCAAATTCTTCACAATATTTGCACTCTCACAGATGAATCTGAAAAATATTTTGCCATGCATTCCCTCATAACCATAATGAGTTCACACTGGTAGACCAGATAGATTAAAGACTGAGGACATAAGAAGTTATGATCAAGATCAGTTCTGCAGTCTTACGTCTATTCTATCTAGGAAATGAACAGCAGAAATGTAACANTGCATTCCCACATAACCATAACGAGTTCACACTGGTAGACCAGATCATAAGAAGTTATGATCAAGGTCAGTTCTGCAGTCTTACGTCCATTCTATCTAGGAAATGAACAGCAGAAATGTAACAATCTGGGGAAAGTCTCATTTTTCAGCACAGTCCTAGAAGATAAATCTATCAATCATGAGGCCAATAGGCTAATGAGCTGGGAGAACCATGTAACCATCCAAGAATCTCAAGCAGTATTGCTTTTTCCCTTTGTCATTCTTGCTTTCACAAGCCAAAAATATCCCCACTATTCACTGATGCATTCAGGTAAACAAGTAACAAAGGCCAGACAGGTTACCAAAAATACCTTGAATCTACCTGTCAGTAGCATGAGAAAGGGCCAAAGAAAACTTTTCTTTAGGTGTCATCATTTCAAGAGCACCTCAATGAACTGACTCGTCCCATGGGCATATCACAAATTTCAGACTTGGTCATACTAGAGCTTGGTTTGCAAAGAAGATTGAGTGAATTGAAAAGGACTTCCCTAATAATAATAAAATATCTAAGTTTTCTCAAACCACTTTATCCAACAAGCTACTTCAGAGCTTAACACCTTTAAACTCAACCATTGATTTTCAAAAAGCCTTGGAAAATGCTGAAGTCTCTAAACCAAACAGAAAAATATCTATTTTGTCAGTGAATAAACAGAAAAGCTTATGTTTGCTTAGTACTTACAGATATCATGGCCACAAAATACCTCTGTGGTCATCCAGGCTTATTTTCTCTTTAACAGAAGCCATATGTTTTCCCTTTTTTATGACTTTTTCATTTCTAATAGCTGTACTTGGTTTAGATTATATCTTTTAGAATAAGTCATTCCATCAGTACCAGAATGGACTGAATAGTTTTCCTATGAACCTGAGCCTCTTTTTATCTGACTGGTAGTATAGAACTCTGATTAGAGTTTCTCCTTTAAGGATGTACGTTCTTTAGAGTAATGATCAAGTAGTAGGAATCAAGTGATGGAAAGCAAAAGTAAAGCTTAACACTCACATTTTTAGCAGTGAGAGAATTTAACAACCGAGTGGATTCTTTGGTCATAAAAATATGTGAAAACATGATACATCTACAGTTTCCTTCTTTAGTCTGCGTCTTTTCATTTTAACATTTTAAGAAAGTCGTCATCCTATCCAGCTGACTGGAAATTAGCCAGTAAGTCTGAAACTGAGCAGGGTACACACAGACAAACAGACAAACAGAATTAGCATTATCCTGTAAACATAGTTTCTATATGAAATCAAACTTAGATATCCAGCCTTGATTTAAAAAATACTGCTTGCAATGGAGAATTCATCCCAATACCTGCTAAGCTGCTCTAATGGCTAATTTCTCACTACTGGTTAATTCCTCTCCCTGCTAAAAACATGAATCTTAAGCCAAAACTCTGTTTCTTTGTTTTAATTTTATCATCTGATTCATGATATATGACTGTTTGAAGAAGTCATTTGTTACCAGATGTGTGTTTCACAATGCAGGTGCTTCAGAGATGGTGAACAAGCCATTTTTGATTATTGTATCCAATAAGTTTAACAGGTTACTCTTCTTGAATGGTTTTCTAATCCTCTGTTCTTTCCTGTTCTTTCAACCCCAGCTATTTCAGATTCTGTGATTCTTCCCTCTCCAATTTTCAATGCACTTCTTGAAGACTTTTTTTCCTGACAATATACTCATTTTCACATAGTTGTTTTGAGCATTGTTTCACATTATTTAGATGACCATTGCCCCCAAATCTTTAAAGTCCCTATTTACAAATTACAGTTTATTCTTCTCTTCAGAGTCATTCTATGCTTGTTGATATATAGCAATACAGCTGGTGGTGTAAAAATTCATATTATTTCTTTTTTATTGATTTATTAAGCTATGCCAATAGCCCTGTATCAGGTCAAGATTTCTCTGTCCTCCTTTCAGCCACCTAAATTCCTGGTCTGCACTTTAAACTAGCTACATGGGTTCCTTCTAGAGCCTTTGGAAAGGCAAAGGTTCCAGAGGAGACTTCCTCCGATCTGTTTGAGGTAATGACAAGGATGAATTGTCCCCTGGAGGTGACAGCAACTCTCCATTGACTCTAAGGACTGGAGAAGCATACAGATTGCACACCTGACTTCATGGTGGCTAACAATGAGATGCAAGAAAAAATCCCATTATTTGGACAAATTGTGTGACAAATCCCAGTGAGACACGTGTCTCAGTGTCATTATTTAGCTCTTCCTGGTCTTTCTATCCTTTTTTTTTTTTTTCCTATTCTTTGCCTTCTACCCTTTTTCTTGAAAAGGGGTTTTAGATCTTTATTCAAACCATAAATACAAATTATAAAAAGAAAAAAAAGACCAAGGATTAATTTCTACAGGGCTCTGTAAAGATAGAAACACAGTCTTAATGATGATATGCTTGTTTTTGATTACTTTTTTTAAACTATTGTAAATTACTAGGATTTTTTCTTCAAAATGTGGTGTAATCTCAAACCAAATTCTATGTTGAATATAAATACGTTATAATAAATAACACTTATCTTTATCAAACAATTATCAAATTATCTTGATTTTTTCATTAATTTATAGATAGTTCAATAAGTAAATCCATCATGATTGGCAATAAATATATTTCTCTCTCAGTTTTTCCTTTGTGGAATCCCATTATTCTCCTTATTCTTGGATTCAGGATTGGGCCAATACACTTAGAAATAGGTGATAAAACAATAATGTTCCTCCCTCCATCTGAAACTTCTCTATCATGGCAAGATCTGTCAAAAATCAGTAGTAACTGTTTGGACAGCTAGCTCCCTTTAAATAGTTAGCTGTTTCAATACCTAATTTCAGTATCTGCAGTTTAACATTCTCTTCTATCATGATTCCAGTAACAGATTTTTGATCATCCTGATTTGAATCTTTAGCCTCTTTTATTCAATTCATATAGAATCATTTAAGAAATATTTTTGCCTTTTCTACTTTTTTACTAGCATCACTGATTTTCTTCTACAAACAAAAAAAAAGTCATTATTGTGATTTGTCTTTTTTTATCAGCTCTTAGGAATTCTTTGGTTTTTCTTTCTTGTTTAGAACATTTTCTCTTTCAGGTTTGCTGTTCATAAATTTTTCTTATGTCCTTTTGCTTAAGTTGGTAGTCTCCTGCATCTCTTCCTCTTTGAGTGATAACGTCTTCTTCACTGGTAATTTTTTCTGCTATAATGAATCAGACTACCTTAGAAGAGCACCTTAAATAAATGCATCAATTCATCCAATCCAGTAACCCAATGCAAGGCAGAAGACATTATTAGCTACCCCATTCCTGGGCCACCACTGTCCACCGTCTTTTGCTGTGAGACTTCAGGATCATGTAAATTGTAGCAAATTTCTGGTGTATGTGGTACCTGCTACTATGCAGGACATTTTGATATTAAGATCTAGAACATTTCACAGTTACTCCTTTCCTGGAAAATCATCTTTTTAAATTCCAAAACTATCAAAGACAATACAGACCCTTTAAACTTTCTTCCTTAGTTATAGAAAAATGTCAATGATCTCATAGTGCAGCATGTTAAATTTTTGGGGTGCAGTAAAATGCATACCCATTTTGATCCTGATAGAGATTTTTGAACAGCGATAAGACCCTGAATAGCTCAAATTACAAATAAGAAAGTAACACAAAGTTCCTAAATCCCAGACTTGATTGGGAAATTAGAGGAACTTGAATGTTAAAAGCAAAAAGAGAATAGAAAAATATTTGCTAGAAGATTTAGGTGTGTAGAGAGTTAGTTTATATCATGTGAATTATGAGAAAAGACAGAAATAAAAGATTCCTTTTAAATTTTTTAAGCCACAACTATTTTTTAATAGACACAAGTCACTTTTTCATTTTCTATGAAATCCCCTTGCACTAATCTGAGAAATGAATACCAGCAAAAACAGGAAAGTGGCCAGGTTTCCCAGAAGCAAAGAACAAAATGAAGTTGATTTGGAAGACTTAATATGCACTGTAGCCATGCCATATCCAAAATTTTAAACAGACGAAGTAATCTGAAAAAATATATCTAGTTAAAAAAAAGGAAAAAAAGTTAGACAAAATACATATTTGCTATGCAAGAACACAAACACATCTCAACTTGCCTATAAAGCTAGAGCTTTCACCATATGGATGCTTTATCTGAATTATGAAATACAGATATAGTAATGGTCTGTAAACCACCGTTCTAATATTTTATTGCACGCAACTTGGAATTGCTTATCTGAGTACCACAACACTGCTCCTTCTGCAGAAACTGTGGGGCTCAAAGCACTTTACTTACAATGACAAAAAAACAAAATGCCTTTTTCTGGTGCAAGTATATTAACAGCAAGTTGCTGTTAATATACTTCAACTTATCTGTAATTACAAAAAAAAAAAAAAAAAAGGGAGAGAGAGAGACAGAGAAAAAGAAAAAATGGTATCAAAAATCCAGAAACTGAAATGGTCTCAAACTTTTGAATAGAAAAGCTCAGATTAGCACAGGAATTTTGTAATCCTTCGTTCAATTTGGCCTATTTCTGTCTAGTCTGGCTTAGTCAAAAAAATTGAAAAAAATCACCTATTCACCTAGCTATACCAGTAGTACTAGACACATCAGAGAACATAGGAAGAGATTCCCCAAAGCCTGCCCCAGCCTCTACCCTCTCTTACCTCTTTTGTATTTCTTCTTTATAAAATGGAAAGGAAATAAAGCAGCTGCTGTGCAAAAAGTAATGAACCACTGGGTCAGAGGAATTTGCTTATGAGGAAATATTACAAGCTAAATGTGGGTAACTTGATGGAATAATGAATTGTAGCTGAAATAAAATCTACAAATATTTGAAGTGAATACTGTCAAGGAAGGAAAGGGATAATTTAAAATAGTATAATCTACTATGTGGAAAAAGAATAGACATAAATAAGATGCACAATGACTCAAGATACTCATTGCACGGAGTGAGATAAAGTAAGTAACAGTTGTTTTTACATGGGTTCTGCAGAATTATTTTGAGGTTAGTTAATTTCTGGTAAATTACAGGAAAGGAAAAAAATAAAGGTCTTCAGCCATGAGCATACAGAGATTCTGGAATTGTCTTTCATGAGTGCTGATGGGCTTAAGTTTCCCCTTAATTTGAAGAAAACCCTTGATAAGTTTGCAAAGAGGATTTTGTGACATGGTTGTTAATCCTTTCCAATGTACTTTCAGATGTTTAGAAATTCCACTCTACATCATCAAGAACACCTTTTCCCCTCTCTGTCCTAGCAGGTATTTATAAAATACTAGGTGATCTAAGCACTGAGCAAAATTAGGAAAAGGAAAATGTAGAGGTGTCTTGTCTGCACTTGTTCCTTTAGTTACAGGTAGGTATTGACGAACAGGCCCATCTTTTTTCTTTTTATAGATGTACTTCTTGTACCTGACAGGACAAGGAAATCGATAGGACTTTGCTATTGATTTAAATAGGGTCAGAATTTTCATCACTCTGTTATCGGTCCAGTTCTGCCCGATCAGACTACAGCAAAGAGTTCAATAACCAGGGTCAAACTGCTGAGAAATCTTCTTCTCAGCAGTAAGCAATCTAAATGCAAGACTGCTCAGCTGCACAGTGTGCTAGGAGCATCCGTCAGCCCTCAGATGATCTCTGACACACAGATTTCTGAACGGGACTTCAGGGGCCACTGAGGCTTTGAACCCTGTTCCAATGTGAAATGGAATCGGTATCATTTACAGTGCACAAATGTGTTTATTGATTGATTTCTTCAGTAAAATAGGTCACTGAGACTTGGAAAAAACAACGATCTCTGTGCTGTCTTTGACTTACAGTCCTGTAGCAGGTGACTGGTGGTGAAACAGAAGAAATACTCCTACAAACAGAAGGCAATAGTACACCCGCCATGAATGTCCTAGCCATCTTCAAAAGATCTGCTGGTACTCAGACACATAAGGTTGCCTTCTAAAAGCTTGGTGCATCATTTAAATATCTATTATCTCTTTTTCATAGCCCAAGACATCTCTTGCTGGCAAGTCAATAGTGTCCTTAGACCAAAATTCATCAGTTTTTGAGTTCTGATTTGACCACAGCAAGCTTCAGGGTACATTTCCATCCAATACTTCCAAGCTTCCTCAAGCTTCAAAGCTTGAGGAAACAGAATATTCAAATCTACCCTCTCTGTACCACTCATTAAAGCTGGATTTTATTCTCCTGGTTATATTACTTTAGAGTATGCAATCCGGAGCTCCCAGAAGAGGAATCCTATTTACAACCCACCCAAAAGAACTTGAGTGGAAGCAGATAGCTTGGAAGAAGGTGCTAATTAGGAGAATCAGCAGTAGAAATGGAGATCAATTTTCAAGCTATTCACATATTTTATCTGGACTGTGGTGTCTTGTAGTCTTTATTTCAATATGACAGTCATTTCAATTTCATCCAGCACTTCATCCCACTTCAGACATGCAATTTCAGGTCAGGTAAGAAAGATCTTCCAGAAGGATACTCAGTCCTGACTTTTGGTTTGGTTTTGCCATAACTCAAGACATCTCATAACTCTAGTCACAAAAAAAAAAAAAAAATTAAGTTACATAATTGCAGAAATGCAAGGGAAAATAAGTATTTCTAATTTAAGTGTTTTATACCATCTGTCTTGAAATTTGGCTGATTAAAACAATAAACTCCACTGAAGCAAAATAAAAACAGATGTTATTGTAAGTGTTCCCATATCTAAACACCTTAGAAGGTTTGAGGTCACATTCATTAAATTTGATCCATATCTTAAGCAGTTTTGACACATATTCTTAGCCTTGATGGTAAGCAAGCAAGTCCTTTGAAGCTTTCTGAAGCAGGTAAACCATGATACAGGGCTCTTTTGACCTTATATATTTGCACAAATTTCTCCAGCTTAGTTAAAGTCATAAGGATTTTTCAAGTGATACTTCATGGACATGACATTTTAAAGCAACAGTGCATCTACCTGTGCATATGTGTTTGCATAAAATAGAAGACAAAACTTACGTATTCAAAAACCAAGTTAAAATGATAGAAGAGGTGACAGTGCCCTCAAATGACTATAATACTGTCTAGTGACTAGATTGAAACGTATCTTCAGCAGACTTATGTCTTCATTTGTCTTATTTCTTCATCCTTTTCCTGATTATTATTACACCACTTAATATATACTTAATCTTTCAATATATATATTTTAGTTTAGTGTTAAAAAGTACACAAACTATTGCAATATTTCGTGATGCACATGATGAAAACCATCTGCTTCCAAAGGGTATGGTTCAGAATTTCTCTCACAATGTTATGCAATGGTTCCAATTACAGATGCTGACATTCATGTGCTGGTGGCATAAAGAGCACAAAAAGTCAGCCTCACCAAATCTGTTCCAGGAACAGGTTCATCATTGCTTCTCAGATATTTGCAGACAACCCCAAAATCACATCTGACAAAATCCCAGACCACCCAGGGCATTACCTGTCTTTGCATGTAATGTCACAAAAAAGGACAATCTACATTAAATGTGTNGATTTTTAACTGTGTCTGTACGCTTTTGCTAACCAATACGAAATTTTAGATGAAAATCTTTACTGAGTGGAAGCCCTAAGATCAAAATAGGAAAAGATAAATGTAACAAAAAAGTGGATGTAGGTTAATGGTAACAGAAAGACATTGTTTTAATATATATATGTACAACAGTGCTTTAATTACCGAAAGGCTATCAGAAGCTACAGTAGCTAGATATATAGCTAGATAATCAGCAGAGAGTAATTATTTGGTGCTTAACTTAGTAGGACAGTTCTTATGTCTTTGCATGTAATGTCATAAAAAAGGACAATCTACATTAAATGTGTACTTCCTAAAGCTATGCGGTTATATCCTTTCTGTCCCTCCTTATGCTCCCTCTTTACTATTATTTTTGTTTTCTTGTCATCCCTCTCCCTGGCTTCATTAGAATGAATCACCTATATTGGAAATCCTTTTTCTTCTGATTTATAGAACAAATAAGACACCTTGACTGTCAGTGATAGGCACTACCATAGATGCTGATCACTCCGATAGGCACTACCATAGACGCTGATCACTCCTGATCAGCAGCAGATCGGTATCCCCCATCCCTCAGCCAGAGGGATACCTGCCCTTAGATTATCAGGGTAATGCACAAGCAGCGAAGAAAAGCCATGTTTCCAGCTAGTGTGATCTGTGTTAGGCTAGGACAGAACTTAGCACTCAGTCCAGCAAAGCTGTGGATTACATACTATTTGTTTATTTTATAAGACCAAAAATTCTAGTGAAAAAAATACTTTTTTTTTTTTTTTTTTAAAAACAAAAGGGTGTTTTGGTGAAGTGAACTCTCTTGCTGAGGTCCATTTTCAGCATGGAGTATCAGTTACGGACAGTAAACAGTAATGTGCCAAAGTATA
Source organism: Crypturellus undulatus (assembly GCA_013389825.1). Lineage (NCBI taxonomy): Eukaryota > Metazoa > Chordata > Aves > Tinamiformes > Tinamidae > Crypturellus > Crypturellus undulatus. The sequence goes on from VWPW01007396.1 coordinate 497,381, forward strand.
GAGAAAGGCATAATCCTAATTCAGATCTATATTAAGGCTTTTCAGGAAGGCAGGGTCTCCCTCTCTCCATCGGCTGAGGAAGGAAACTGGTCACTTATCTGGGTAGAACTGTCTCACAAGGAGGCCTACGATTCAGGCCTCAAGTTAAGGGTCTTAGTTATGGTGACCGGACCCCATCTAAACTCCCTTCAGTTAGTCAGTTCCGGACATCTCTAACTGTAAGTATCACTGATAAATGCAAAGTACAGTGCATCAAAGGAGAAAAGTGAAATCACCTCACAAGACATTAGATCCTAGGTACAGTCTAGCAGACAACCATGGATTCCACTGCGGACAGCACAGAAACAGCATTGCTTGTGGTCCCAAAAAATCTAACAGCCTTTGGAAGCGTAGACGAGACAATGGAAACAGCATGGAAAACATCATAATGCTTTTAAGTATAAAAATGATAGAACATATTTTGGATATTTCTTTCAGCACCAGACACTGTGTCCCATAAAACAATAAGACAGACTTGGTGAGAGTTCACAGAAAAATGACAGAAATGGAAATGTGGTCATATGAAGGGAAACTGGAAAGATGGAAGCTTTTCCCACTATAAAAGAATGTGAGAGGCAAAATGAACACATTTTATAAATTAATGTTATCTTATAAAACAGTACAGAGAAAGTAGATCAGGGGCTTCCACTCTGCCTCTGGAAGGAAGAACAACAAGGCATTCATTGAAATTAAAAGGTGGGCAAGTCAAAACTGATAAAAGGAAATACCTTTTTATATTACGTGTAATTAAATTGTGGAAATCATTGCCAAAGGAAGTTGTTGAGACCAAAAACTTAACCAGATTCATAAAGAGATTGGATATTATATCAATATCATGGATATCCAGAGTCATCCTAATTAAAGAAAATAAATTTTTTGGAAGAGATATTAAACTCTGTGCTTCAGGGCATAAGCTAATCTCTGCCAATTAGAGATCAGGATCAGGAGACCTTTGTGGAGGCAGATCACTCTGCCTCCGCCTCCTGCAGGGTTCTTGTGTCGTTCCTTGCAGCATCTGGTCCTGGTTAGATCAGAAAGAGCACTAGACAACATGGCTTTCCAGCCTGACTTAGGAGATGATTCCTATATTCTCACATTCCTTTGTAAGGAAGCCATACCCAGATGTGGGTGTGTGGATGGATCTTCACCATTTGTGTGAAAGCACAGGATGAGGCCACAATTTGACCCTTAGTCGCATGTGAAGGATACGTAAACAGAAGATTACGTGCTTGTGGGGATTGATTGCTTTCCAGATTTTGGTCTGAGGTTTGCCCAGCCCTTCAGGATCTGTTCCTCTGCACAAAGATATAAAACAGTCTTTGAGAGATGTTTAAAGGAATTGTATTTAACTGCCAGACAATCCAGATGATTTATCAACATGTTTGTGATCCCCAAAATAACAAAACCTGTGAAAAGAATGAGTCAATACCCAGAGTATTGAAAGAAACATGTTTTGAAAGGAGGTCATTGAAAAGTTGTCTCATTTCTCTCTATTTATCTCTATATGAAGTCTGGATCCTTTTATCCTGCTATGGAGGCCCCAGAGTCTGAGCATTCATATGGATGAACAGCAAATCAGCAATTGCTTGAGTTCTCACCCCACCCACCACCTGCAGCTAAACTTCACCAACCATCAACCACAAATTCTTCTAACCCAGGTCTGGCGAGAGGGAAATGCCATTACGGAGGAGGTCTATGAAGACGTTCTACAGTGCCCTGTGGATCAGTGGGAAAATAAGTCTTTTGTAGCACTTGCATAGTATAAAATGGGGGGCTGGGGGATGGAAGCTCTTGGAATTGATCCAGGCATAATTTTTGAACTAACAATAATTGACCTAGTTTTACTCCAAACAGTAACTGACCATTACAAACATAAGGAGAGGCCTGTAAAAGCTGCCTTTTCATCTCACCTACCCAATCAAGCACTTTCTTTGGAGAGTGAAATTGCTTCAGTATAAAGAATTTACACTTGCTTTAGTTTTGGAAATCTGATCCTACATTTTTTTCCCATGAAAAATAATTTCTTGGTCTGTTATCTTTAGCATTTTTCCTAATCCTTACAAGTATTCATTATCTATTTTGTTTGGTTGTTTTTTAAGGTACATTTGGAAATATTCTTGGTAAGTACTTGCAAATATACAGTAGTCTAGGTAACCGCTTCTCTTGTGTTTATCTTCACCCACAGTTTTAGTTTGAGCTGAGTGAAATTTAATAAATCTCATAACTAGAGCTTTACTCCATTTGAACATCCTCAAAAACAATTCTTAATAATAATATTAAAAATAGTAAATACCAGTAATGGCAGACCTTACTTAGAAACACTAAAGACATAAAATAAAAACATAAAAATTTACATATTTTTAATTGTTATTTTTGCCTTTATCTGAGGGATTGGTCTTAACTTCCAGTATCTCATTAAACTTCATTAAAGTTCATGTAAACTATAACAATTTGGAATTCTATTCTTTATGCCTGGATCTTCAGATTTTTCCCTATTTTTTGTCCTTTCCACCTATACATCTCCCTGGAATAAGGAGAGAGGAGGCAGAAAGTATGTGAAGATGCTGATAAATAAACATTTTCTGCATTTGTTTATTTCTCCTAAGTGGGGAAATTAAGAAGAATAAGAGGTGAGAAAGGCATGTCTGAAGTAATAAATAGTAGCAACAGTAATGGCATTGTGACTCTACAACCACATAATATACATACATATACATACAGACATACATATATATAGTGCAAGTACTTTTAATTTATGAATGCAAATGAATATATACAAACTCACCTGCAAGGCCTCAACCCTCCTCCTGTGACCCAACTATTTCTGTCAAATAATACAAAATTTTAGCCTGGAGTGAATTTTTATAAGTGACTCATAACCCACTGAAAATAGAGGTACTTTTAATGGGAACGTTAACATGATCTCATCTATTCCAGCTCAGGCAGTGCTACACAGCTTCTTGTACATAAAACTCATTTAAATGCAGTGATGACAAAAGCTTGTTTTTTCACAAGCCCTATAAAGTTCAGTTCAAACAAATACCTGTTATCAGGCTATTCAAGAAAAGGAATGTGGGAGGAGGGCTTGTTTTAATGTTTCCCTTAGTTTTGAAGTGGTTGAATGGTTCATCAACCCACTGAGTAGTTTCCTTACTCATTTTCTTTTTAATTAATAGACTTGTGAACAACCACAACAGCTTTGTGGGACATTAGAAACACTAAACAGATGACTAACTTGCAGTGGGCAATCTACTCAATGCAGCCTGCTTTAATTTAAGTCATACACGATGAAAAATAAAAGCATGGCAAATATGCAGCTTATTATATAGTTGTGTGTCTGTTTTGAGTTAAAACAAGTCCCTGGTGAGCAGAAAACAACGTTTGGAAAACTGAAAGCAGTATTTTGGATTTCTCACCACCTGTGAGCATAGTTTTGAGCCCTGGTGAGAACATGGCTTATCAGCCGGGTTGAATTCTCCACAGGGATGGTGGCAGAACTGCATATAGGAAGGAGCAGCCACCTCAAGTGGTACCCTCAAGGCCTGAGGTGACATTAGCACCTGATAGCAGGAAAGACAGCCCATGTTATCCCTGTGCTTCTTCAGCCCTGTGTCTGGGAAGGAACCATCTGGGGGTTCATTAGAAACCAGCCTTGAGGCAAGCCAGCTCTGTAAACTACAGCTGTCTAATTGGTTTTGCTTGTGTGCACTGTCTTTGCTTTTATAATGGGGAAAAGCAACACAGCCTTTCTAATTAGATTGTTAAACATAATAGCTGAGTGGCACAGCAGTAAAGAATTTGCCCTAGTCTTTGTAAATCCAGAATAACGCACAGCAAAGATCCAGGATTTTTCCAGCCCATTTCCCCCATCATCATATCCAATGGTAATGAGACTGTTTTTGTTGTTGTTGTTTTTCCCCTCAAATTAAGGCAAAATATTGTAGGCTTTGATGAAATCCAAAATAAATGTCAAAACAGAATTCCGGGAGAAAGCACATATCTCTCCCGTTATTCTGTTGTGTCTTGCTTCAAATGCTGAGACTGTGCACTAATTAGTGCCTTCATTCGCAGTGAACACAGCAAAAAGCTCAAATGGGCTTGGAAGATGAACTCCCCTCTCCGCCTGGAGGTGGTCCCCCTCCACCAGGGCTGAAACACCCTGGTACTGTGGGGAAGGTTCCAAATCTGCCATTTGCTGTACCTGTTTTGTGTATTAAGAAAGGAATTCAGTCTGTCAGGTCAGCACCTTTCATAAGCTCTAGATTGATTCAGAGGGAAAAACAAAATTCCATTAGCCCGGTTTTCTTCCATGTGCCTTAGATTCAAAGTTCTTACTTTTTTTATAGGTCCTTGCTGTTTTTCACATAAAGTCTTCCCTATCACGATGCTGAGTGTGTGCTTAAGGATGCAGAAAAGTCTCTCTTTCCATTTGTTTTCTACACAGTAGTTCAGTACAAATCCTTGCGAAACAATGAATCCTCACAAAACAAACACGATATGGATATTCAGAAAGATTCCTAAATACACTTGCAACTCTCCTTTTTCCTCCAGGCAAAGAAGTGATCCCTGCATATAAAGGTGACAAATCTCTTCACCATAAAATGCAGGAGCAGATAAATACCAATTCTAGGGTTTAGGTCAGTCCTGACAACATGCCATTAAAATATCAGCATGTTTTCTTACCACACCCTTCAAGACATTGAAGATACCTCAGACCTCTTTTCTGATATTTTCCCAATTACGAAGCAGGGAAAAAAAAAAAGAGAGAGAGAATAGTTTGATAAAATAATGAAAAAATAAATGGACTTGCTCATTAAAACCGTTTTTTGAGAAGGTACATTTTTCAAAATCTCTTTCCATGCAAAGTCATTCTTCTGAAATGGCCAGAAAGTAACATGTATAATATGTGAAAAATGACACAAGAATTATCAACCATTATCAGTGTGCAACTGCAGTAAAAAACAGCAACAAGAACGAACTGTAAAGCTTTTGTTTGGGTGTCTCAAAGGAAAAGAAAACGAATAACAGAAGTAAAGTGCACTGCAATGAGCTAGCAGCATGTATTGCTCTCTGCTGCCTTAAGCCTTCTGAGTCAAAACGAATTTGATTTCTAAATAGTGACAATTATCTCTCAGGGTTGCATCTGACGCTGCAGAACATCAGAACTGGAGGTATGAAAGGGAGAGCTTGAACATCATCTTGCACAGTCTCTTTCTATTATGTTACAGTCTCATATTACCAAAGCAAAACCAACTGCTCCTATGGTTTTCAAAATTGGAGACTTAGCTTTGCTTTTGTCTATAATACGAGTTATATACGCATATATATATTTATATATCGCTATATGTATATGTTTCAAAGTTTCTTCACTCTAATAGCAATAGTGAAAGATTTTTTTGTTTGTTTGTTTACAAGATTAGGTGATCTCAAAAAGTATGTTCTTTTCAGCAAAAAATGTCTCTGAATATGAATATGACTACTGGAGACTTTTAAGAAACTTAACAGTTACTATGAACGAGTTGTCTCTGTCTCGTCCAATTATTACACAAATATTGTTTTCATAAATAGGGTCAGGACTACCACAATTTTTTTCACCATCCTAGATCTTAAAAGAATTGTAACACCTAATAACAAATTTAACTTTCTTGACTCCCTTTGAGACCTTCACAGGTATGTGTGAAGAGAACTTAGGGAGTCATATGACCTGATTTCTTAATAACTTTATTGTTAAATGAGGTTGCTCAGGGCCTTTTCAGGTAAATTTTGAATATCAACAAGGATGGAGATTCCACAGCTTCTCTGGGCAACTTGTGGCAGTTTTAGGCTGCTGTCATGGTGATTTATCTTTTTTAGAGGCCCAGTAGGGATTTTCTTGAGTGGCATTTTTGTCTATTCCTTCTCCTGCTCTTCTGTGCTCCAAGAGCCTGGCTCTCTCATACCTTACCATTAGGCAGATCTAGACACCAAGTAGAGCAGTTGTCTTCTCAGATTCAGATTGAACAGACCCAACTTTTTCAGTTTCCCTTGTACATCGAGTATTCCAGCTGCTGATTATCTTGGTGACCCTTGGTGGCAGAGTGGACTCATTTCAGTGTGTTGGAATCTTGTCCTAAAGAGCCCTAAAGTGAACACAGTGCTCCAAATGTAGTCTTAGGAAGTACCAAGCAACATACAAACTAGTGCCTCAGTTTGGAAACTATGCTGTGGCTAATTCAACCTGCCCACCAGCACTTCCATGCTCTGTTCTGCAAAGCCGCCTTCTTCCCAACCTGTTCAGTTGCATGGGATATTACAAACTTCATTGCAGAAATTCTTATCTGCTACCCCAAGTTTTCTGCAAGCCCATTTCTCCAGTATATTGAAAACTTCAGAGTGTTTCCTATCCCTATGTCTTGTCGCTCCTTGTAAGAGCACTCTCTGAAGAGCTCCTGCTTTCTCACTACAGATTACCATGACTGATCAAGGAAACGTTCCATTAAAGGTTTTTGCTTTGGAATCCGTTAGTTCCTTTCAAGATCAGTAAAAGCTGCAAGTATGAAACACATACCTATATCTACAGCACAACCCAACGGGAAACGGTGTGGTGGGAACCACAGGAGAGCTGCAGTGCTCTTGCAAGTGCAGTAAATTTCCAGGGCAGATGCTGCACTTGGTCTATAGGGCCAGGGCAGAATATGCACTACTGGCACCCTACTCAAAGGCACAGAAAAGGCAGAAAAAATGAAAGCCATTCCTCAGCTGGCAAGTATTGAGACAGCTGCAACTGGGAATTGTACAAATCTGCTGGCATGACACCGTGCATGAGCTATTAAATACTGCAAGACAGGAATAGAAAAGCTAATGCCCATCGTCACCTGTTCAGGTGGGTGTTCTTCAAATGGAAGGAAAACCTGGTTGAAACTACTGCCTGCTACTGAAGAATTCTTGTTCTTTGACAAAGGCTATCACACTTTAGCAATCGGTACTTTTTTCTGCCTTTTCTCTGAATGGAAAACAGTCAGATTGGAGTGTATCTCAGGAGGACGAAGTTCATATAATACACAGAGGAATGTGTGCAGCTCAATTATAATTAAGTTTTCCCAAAACATTTTAGCAAAAAATACTATAGAGAGAGAAAATGAGAGACAACAGCAGTAAAATATGGCTGTGTATCCAGATCTCCAGCACAAGTCAAGCAGTTAATTTTACAGCTGTCAGGTACTGTTGGCAGTACCTTCCAGCAACATACTCTTTCACTAGAAAGTGCCAGTTCTCCAAACCCTGTGGCTGCTTTATCTGCTTTAAGACAATTTGGGGGGAAATTTCTATATATAATGAGAGGGCACGTGAGAGATGACCTGATAATACAATGGGTAAGTATTTTTTCATAGGTAAGAGTCTCTTCTAGAAGATCCTAATCAACTTCAATTCATCTCTCTCTTCCCAAGTCCAGTGAAGTGTAACAGGTCCAACAGAAGACACAGACCCATTTGTTAGGGTCTTACCTACACTAAGTAGCCTTGATTCTCCACTGTGAACCAATCCAGGCAAGGGCTTGGCTCTCTCCCAAGCACTCTTCAGCAAATGCTTTAGCCAGAAGCCTACTGTTCTGGGTAAGACTCACAAATTCCAGAATTTTACAGAATGTTTCTACTTTATTCACAAGCGAAATGTAGCTATTGTTTTCTAGCCAGACCCAGACACAAGTTCTGCCAAATACATAGAAGGCAACAAGGCTGGGATTCATCTAATTTAACCCCCAACATGATCCTATAGTCCATGGAAAGGATAAGGCTTTTCAGAAGTGTGATACATCTGGTCTCTCTTAGATACCTTGGGTGAGATTTATCTTACCAGATGTACTTACAACCAAGCCATCTCTCAAAACCTTTTTACCTTCTTTTGTAGTCAATGGATGAAAAAAAAAAAAAAAAAAAAGATAACTCCAGAGAATGGTTTGCCTCACTCTATGCTAAATGTCTAAAAGTAGATCTTGTGATTAACACTTAAAAGTCTTTCCATTGTCTACAAGGACAGCTCAAGGTTAAACATCTTTCTCATAGATATCTGACACTTCTGACACTAAATGTGATGATTCTGACACTATTCCAAGACAAAAAGTTTATGCCCATTCAGATTTGATGTTATAACCAAGGTCTATCTTTAATAAAAAGAGTGGAGAGAACTAGGATTTGAAAGTTTGAGAGTACTTTGTTGTGTATGCTATAGGCTTTTGAAGGCTTTAGAAGAAAATTCATACTGTGTTTTTAGGAAATGTTCTGAAATATATTTTTATATTGTCAAAGATTAAACAATTAGTAGAACTTAGTCAAGATCAAAAGACCTTTCTATGTCATAGCAAATTAGGAAGTTACCACAAGTATGGCAACTAGTGATTTCTGCTGGTCTGATACCTGTGGTAGCTAGCCATGTGGATTCAGAGTGAAATGCAATACCTTCATATTGTGTTTTAATTCAGATACTCATAAGTTGTTAATTTAAGAATTAAATATATTGACCATTCCTGACCTCCCAGTTACTATTTACATAAAAATGAACAATTGGTTTGAATTTTAGGCAGGAATAGTAAATTGAGACACCTGGCCAGTGACCTCTGAGAGATCAGTTACAGAAAAATGTAACAAAATGTAACAAAAGCTTTATTCCGATCTTATACAGAGCTTTACCAGAAAATAGTCTCTATACTGTTATTGCATCTCTCTTTTTCCTTATTTATTTCCTTCCTTTTCCTTCACTCTTTCTTTTCTTCTTTTCTCTTTTTGTTTTCCCTTTTTCTTCCTCTTTTCTTTCTTTTTCTTCCTACCTTCTTTTCTTTCTCTTTCCCTTTCTTCCTCTTTTCCTCTTTCCTTTTCCCTTTCCCTTTCTCTTGCCTCACTTTTCTGTTTTTCTTCTCTCCTTTTTTCTTTTCTCCTTTCCCTTTCCCTTTTCCTTTCCCTTTCCCTTTCCCTTTCCCTTTTCCTTTTCTCTTTTCCTTTTCCTTTTCCTTTTCCTTTTCCTTTCCTTTCCTTTTCCTTTCCTTTCCTTTTTTCTTTTCTCCTTTCTTTTTCTTTCTTTCTTTCTCTATTTCTTTCCTCTTTCTTTTTCTTCTCTTCCTTTTTGTTTTTTTTTTCTTTCCCTCACTTCCCTTTTGCCTCTTTCTTCCTTTATTCTATCATGTCTGGCATATGTAGGACATCCATCTATGTAGCATCTAACAACCAGTTTCTTTGTTATGCTGCAAATACAGAAAATGATTGATTTAAAGAAGGATTGTCTCCTTCAGCATTATTCATAGATTTGAAAAGCTGTAAGCAACAATATTCTATTACTCTGGTGCAAAAAATAAGTCACTCTGTGCCAATGACTCATGCATCAATGCTTTGATATACATAAGCTGAAGCATTTACCCCCAAATTAGCCTTTGTATCTTGCTGTGATCTACCCACCTTCCATCTTAACCCACAGACTCTATTTATATAGAATAGTGTTCCTTCACACTTCTTGTACATATAATACATATGCTATAAAATAACAACTTAGACATCTAAAAGACCTCTGATTTGGATGGTTTGATTTCAGAGAGAGAATTGGCATAGCCTGATGGTCAGAGGTGAGAAGCACCGTTAATTCCTCCAGCTGTTGTTAACCAGCTTGGTACAGCAGTTGTTTCGAGGTAGCGCTACCAAACACCATGGGAAGCAGAGGCAGTTTTAGAGATTAGAACAGTAAAAACTGAGTCCCACTATCATGTACATCAAACTTGACATGACTTTCAACTATAGAGGACGAGAATGCTTAGTCTTTCAGAGGCTGTTGTGTATCTCAGATCACTGGAAAAAATCATGTTCCATCTGAGAAATATCAGGCTCTCATATCACCTGGAACTAGTCATTTTCAACTTTTCATACCTCTTCTCCCTCTCATTCTAAAGTTAAAAGTCTCTTAATTCTTCCATGTTAACATGTAAAATAAAACCTACCTTTTTTTTTTTTGAAAGTGGAAATGGTTTGTCCCTGCTTAAATCTCTTATCTTCAGTATTGTTTTAGATGTTAATTTTTTGCTCAGATAGCTTCAACACTGAACTTAAGACGTTCCAAAAGACTGTGATTCTCTTTTTACCCTTGTTCCAGCCATGATTCCATCTAAAGTTGCTGGGAATATTCCATTAAATATTTTTTGGCTTGAAACAGATATAGAAAAAAACTGAAACTTTTCATTATGTCTCAGCAGTGATTACACATAGAAGACTCAGGGAAGCGTGGCACAAAATGTTACCTTTTGCCAGATTAAATGGGGAAGATGTGAGAGTATGTTTGAATTTTGAAGGTCACCGAAGGTGAAATAAGACTGTGTGCTTAAATGTCTTTATCTTAATCTGCAATGAAATTCAAATTACATTACATTTGCTACTAATTTGCTGTGCTGCTCAAACTTGACTGTATGCCCAAGCATTTTCATGAAGAAAAGTTTCTGAAGGCCAAGAATGAATTTATGGTCAAAATAAGAGATTGAAGAAGAATCCACTCTCCAATTACTCCAGCTTAGTGGTTAAGGCATTTGCCTGCAGTACGGCAGATCTTGACTCAAGTCCCAGGTTGACTTTCTTTCTCTCTAGTTTTTAGCAAGAAAAATGTGAATGTTCTTATTCCTGTTTCATACTGGGACTGAGCCATTTGGAAACTTTGATGGAGAAGAAAACTGTAGCCCTGCTAAAGTGAGTATACGGCTTCTATCTTCAGAGGCATTTGGAGTTACCCTAGGTAACTGCATTGCTCAGTAGGAATGCTTTTAGCCTCCTATGTCTCTTTCATACATTTTATTTTGCTATTCTCAAAATTCATGTGCCTAATTATTTGGTAAACTATGTCCTGTTTGTGACATAGATTAGATGTTTTGTCAATTTTTAACATGCAGTGTGGTATTACCCTTATTCTGTCTTCCTAGATGGGCTCTGGTCATCTTACATTTAGTAGTAGGAATGTGAAAGGTATTGGGGAGCTCTTGGATTTCACCTTCACCATATTCTCCTTTAGCTCTCTCCCTTTAGTTCATGCTGGCTGTTAACTGCCTTCCAAACCGCAGTGGTTAATTTACTTTGGAATATTCTTTTGTTTTACTTTTTTGTTGTTTGCCTTTTTTTTTTTCTTTCTATCTTTTATTTTCTTTTAAAAATATATCACAGAGAGTCCAGAAGAAGCTCTTCCAAAAACATCCTTCTTTGTTCTTTTATGTGTCTAAATTCACACCTCTGCTGTAATGGTGCGATTTCAGTGAAGACAGTGAAAGTGAAATCAAAATTGCCCTCAATGCTGAGGGTTCAGCGTTGCCGCAGGTATCGCTGCAAAGAGTGGCTGAACCACAGTTTACTTTGGAGAGGAGCCTGGAAGATGCTGACCCAGATCACAGCATAAGAAATCTGAGCAAATGCCACAGCCCTCTGCAGAAAGTGTAACCTTTCAAACTCCTGTCAATCTGAAAAACAGTGAACTTATTTTGAAATGATAAGAGGGAGATACATTATTAGAGTGAACTAAGTTCTGTTCTCTCTGGCTCTTGAGATGTGCTTAGAGTTTCTGTGAAGGGAAAAAACAACAACATGGCATCTTTCCTGCAGTATTCCTGAAGACTTACATGTGAGAAAGCGTGTAGACCTTGCTTCTCGAGCCCCAAGAGCATCTGGAGAGCAGGTTGACATGTCTGTGCATTGGCAAGGCATGCAAGGCATGAGGCCTTCTTCAAGGAAGGGGACAAGGGACATCATTGCCCACAGCCAGAGATTACAGAGAAGATCTCTGAGAGGAGACCCTAGGCTCTGCAAAGCACCCTCAGCTCAGCCTGTCCCTGCCACCAGGTGCTTCAGCACCGGTTTCACTTTGGGACTGAGATGGCAAAAATCTGTTACTCATTTAAAAGTAAGAATTTCAGCAGGAGAGAAACAGCAGGAGAGCAGCTAAACAGCAAACCCTTTCCCAGGTCAGGGCTTGGATGCAGTCCTGTGCCACATGCTCTAGGTGGCCCTGTGTGTGCAGGGGGGTTGGACTAGATGACCTCTAGAGGTCCCTTCCAACCTTAGGTATTCTATGATTCTATNTTTGGGACTAAGATGGCAAAAATCTGTTACTCGTTTAAAAGTAAGAATTTCAGCTTCTTTTTCATTCTCTTTCTCCTCCTCCTATATTTTCACCCCATCCAGCACATTTTCCCTAGGGCCAGCAAGCGATGAGGAGCCTGAGGAACAGAGAGCATAAGAGAGGAGAGGAAACCTGCACTTCACCCCTTCACTTCCGTGCCTGCCTGGTGCCCCGGAGAGAAACAGCAGGAGAGCAGCTAAACAGCAAACCCTTTCCCAGGTCAGGGCTTGGATGCAGTCCTGTGCCACATGCTCTAGGTGGCCCTGTGTGTGCAGGGGGGTTGGACTAGATGACCTCTAGAGGTCCCTTCCAACCTTAGGCATTCTATGATTCTATGAGAGCAGGGACCATTGTCCTCAAGTCCCAGCTCGGCTCCTCACCCACTCCCTGGCAGCTGCAGTTACCTCCAACATCACAGCAGGTAGCAGCTGAGATGATAAATATGTTTATATACATACACACACACACATACGTATATAGACATATATATACACAACACAACACATATATATGTATAATATATATTTGAGATTATATTTAATGTATATTTGAGATTNCATACGTATATAGACATATATATACACAAAGACACACATATATATGTATAATATATATTTGAGATTATATTTAATGTATATTTGAGATTATATTTATATATCTGCTCTACAATAATTTTTTATTTCCTTTTTTTAGAGAAAAATGTACACATACTTATGGAGACAATTCGTTATACAGTATCAGTTAAAGCAGTACATTCTCATTTAAATTTTCTTCCTCATGTGCAAACTATTAAGTATGATCCTCAAAAAAAAAAAAAAAAAGATTAACTGGAGCTGTTAAATATTTTTCTTCTATACTTTTGGAGAGACTTGCTGTTTTTCCCTAGGCCAATGAACACATATATGAGAATTTACAGAATATACCTCATATATTCTTGGCAAACAGAACTGTGGAGATGTAATTATAGTGTAATAATTCATTTCTGTTTTCTCTCTTGTTTTAATGATAGCACCAAAAATATTACAAAGGAAATCTGACTTTAAGGAAGCATTTTAATTTTGTGTTTCAAAATACTACTAAAAGACTTTCATGTCACCTTTTCCTAGGAATCTTTTTGGTGGTTACATGTAAGAGTGCATGTGCATGCACAAGTCTGTGTGGGGCGTACCCATGACAGTAGGAAGCCCAGGGAGATGTTTTCTGATTTATTAGGCTGGGAATTATCAAAGCAAAAATTCACAACAAAGTCTTAGTTTCCATAGCTGAAATGAAACATGACATTCCTTGTTTTATTTTACCTACTTTCATAATGCCCGTTAATAAGGAAACAAGAGGAATATCTGAAGGGAGAAATGTTTCAATTGCAAAATGTTTTGAAATATATTAGAAGAGCTTGTTCCTTTATGAAACTATTTTAAAAACAGCAGTAATTTCCAAGAGGTGGGGCAGGAACTGGTGTAACAACCAGCTAAGTTCTGAAAGTTTTAGGAGGGCTAAAGACAGCTATTGAGGCTCTCATTCCATGCTTAGCATAGTATCACCAAGACAAGAACACTACAAGAAAGATTTCCACTTTTATCTTACTTTATCTTTCTTGTAAGGAAATACATTGATAAAATGATTGAATCTGAAAAGGGTAGTGGTCGACATAAAACTTTTCTCTAGCCCCTACCATTTCTTTATCAACACGTAGCTCTGTAACTTCTGTTTTCCAATGGAAATAAAAATCTACTATGTCACAACAAAAGCTCGAACACAACACCACACATTTGTAGCTTTGGTTGTGAACATGCTTATCTTCATGTCTATCTTATGTCTCAGTAAAATGTGGTTTTCCTGATTCTTTCAGCGCAGTACTAATCTCTCCATTTAAAACTAAAGTTTTGAACAAAAAATAAACCCACTTGAATGCCAAATGTCCCTTCTTGAAACAGAGGCATTTTCTCCCATATTATCTTGAGTTTCAATAACATCCATCAAAGCTAAATCAGAAAGCCATGCTGCTGCTGCTGCAGCTTGTGCTGCTGTTCCGACTGCATTCCGGGTTACTGGATACAGGGACACAGTATCACGCTCCAGCAAAACAACATCTGCTGGAGTGATTAGAATTACGTCAACGCTGGTGGTTAGTTGGAGAAATGTTTGTAAAACACTTTGAAGATGAAAAGCCATTTACAAATGGCACTTGTATGCAAAATTCTGACAAAACACGCGGATTCCATCTTCTTACATTTTCCTCTCTACTAAATACCTTATCAAAATCCCCAAGACTTTGTTTAGAAATGTTGGACTAAGTTTGTGGCCAAGTCAGATTAATATGAATACTCAATCTAAAAAGATGAAAATTTCAGTTTATCAAACTTGTTTCAAACGATGGGACAGATTTTCACATCTATGTGGTTATGACCACGTGCTATCACATTAGTCTCCATTTGTGCATATTTGGCTCTCACAGAATACTGCAGTATGCCTCTGGGTACTTTGAAAGCAAATAAGCCACCAACAGCTCCTTGGGGGTCACAGGATATGCCTTCTCTTGTTCTGTTATGTAAATACGTAGCTGGACCAGGCAAAGGATCCTGTATCTGAACTTTGCAAGGGTCCAGAAAGTGTCTACGAGTCCTTGAGTTCTGGCAGACACGAAGCATGACCACCCAGGTGCTGACAGCGAAACACCAAGGACAAGGAGCTACAAATGCAGGCTCCATATGGAAAATCGGCCAAGCAGATCGCTGGAGAAGGAGCTCTTCTGAGAACAATTTCATCGTGGAGCTGGTGAAGTCCAGGGATAGCAGTGAGCAACAGCTGTGCAAAAGGACAGAATAACCCTCCCATCTGCCAGGGAGCTCAGATGATGTACTTCCATCCTCCACATGTGAATGCACAGTATCACATTCTCTAATTTAATGAAAAGGGGAGGGCTGCCTGAAATTAGACGTTATTATCCTGTTATAGATAGATTGATAGATAGATAGATATAACTGCATGTATCTACACAAAAATCTTCTAAATATCTGTATGCATAAGTATAAAGAAGTCAAAGAGATTAGAGAGAAAAAAAGAAGTTTGTATTGCTGAGGTCAGTGTTGACTGCCACGTGAGCTTCCAAATATAAAATACAGATACTCAGTAACAGCCATGCAAATGAAACTATTATTGCAGAACAAATCCCTACTTAGCATATTAATGGGCTAGATGTGCAACATCCTGCACAGACTTCCTAATCTTCATTCCCTTACTGCTTTGACAAATGTCTGTTAAGTTTAATGGCAATCTGCCTCTTTATTTTAGGACAAATAGTAGTTGAGAGTTTAGGATTTAAGGCCTACTGGATTTGCAAGGACTGACAAGTCTTCAGAGGTATGATTTGGAAGAAAAACCTTTGATCTTCTGCTCCCTCCAATACTCCTACTGAAACCTTTGTTTCCTTCCATTTCTCAGATTGGGTTAGCTAAAACACAAATGTTTAATAGAGGTTGATTGTCCTAGGGAAAGACCATCATGTCCAGTCCCATCCAGCCACCCAGTAGCTACCCTGACTTTGTAGGAATCTCCCATGAGGTGTGACAGGACATCTGGCATCTATCTTTGTCCTTCAGCTGTAAAAGGGTGTTAGTGGACTTTAGCTAGTCATGCCTAACACTAGATTAGATTAATATCCCCCTTCCAAAATTATGCTCAGGTTTTAAACATGTTCCTATATCCCTGTAAAATTATGCTGTCCAAGTAAATCCCCAGATGATGCTCTTTTTCTTATTTCAATTCCATGTCAGTCTGAATTATTCCCCGCATGGCACTTCATAATATTTGCTATGTCACTATGTTCTGAAGGGAGAAAATATCTCTTTGCCTGCTGCAAATGTGGGCATGCTTGCCTGCACCAATACTATTTGTACAGAGAAGAACTTTTGTTAGAAAAAAAAAAAGAAAGAAAGAGAAAAATGAAAAATGAGGAACTAAAGAACAAAACTGGAGAATTAAACAAAATGGTTCCAAAAATATTAAAAGTTTGGTTTAAATATAGAGGAAATAGAAATGTATGCCAAAATTTCTCACAAAAATAATGGTTTGTTCAAGATTCTTTAAAAAGACTTTGAAAACTGACAAAAATTGTCAAGCAGGTCTGTGCACTCTGGATGACTGATCTGTTTTGGATTGAAACTACTGGGGATTTTTTTTCGGTACTGAGGCATTGCCACATGGGATTATTATTTCACATGATCCCTTCAGTGTTTTGGCAAAAGTAAGAGCAGGATCCCAGGCCAATGGCCATGCCTTCCCAGCCCCAGCACAGCCCCAGCACAGCCCCTCGCTGAATGCTCCTAGCCACAAGGCACCTTTATGTGTAGCTTAGTTACTAATGAGAAAGCGATAAGCAGCCTTGTACCTCTCATAAAAGTGAGACCAGAACCCAGAAACTGGTAGTTACCATGGAGCAGCCAAGACACAGGCATTT
The DNA here is from genome assembly GCA_013389825.1 of Crypturellus undulatus. Classification (NCBI taxonomy): domain Eukaryota; kingdom Metazoa; phylum Chordata; class Aves; order Tinamiformes; family Tinamidae; genus Crypturellus; species Crypturellus undulatus. The sequence continues at coordinate 513,987 of VWPW01007396.1, forward strand.
TGTTGTATTTGTAGTTTCATACACGTGTTTCAGCGATGTTAGTGAGGACTGATACTAAGCTCAAACCCTCAGTTCCTCCTACCTCAGCACAATGAACAGCAGTAGACACATAGTGGCTAATCAAGTCTTCAAACCAAGTCTCTGGAGAATTGTCTTGCAACTGTGTACTGGCAGTGCCTTCTTCACAGGCTTCAAGCAGCATAGGTAGGAATACTTCCCAGCTCAGCAGAGAGAATGTCTTGCTCTGACCCACTGCAGTCAGGTACTACTAGGTGACTGCACCCGGTGAACCAGATTGCAGGCCTCTCATCCTACCAAGAACTGCTTTCTTCCAATATTCCAAATGTTACCTTTCCATTCCGGTCACAAAATTAGGTTTAAGTGTATCTTTCTTTAAAGGTAATGAAAATCACCAAGGTATAACAAGGGTCCTGACACCATCAAGTCCCATTTCAGTCTGCACAAAGGCTCCACTTCCAAGCTGACGTGGCTCTCCCACTATTTCTTTCTGAGCCTTTATGCTGAGATGGATAGAGTTATGCTGCCAGTTGACCAAGTGGACATGTCAGTCCTACAAGACAGGGAGCACCTATTCTAACTTTTGGGGAGAAACACAGTAGGTTTTGCTCCATGATGCACTGACTAGTACTCTCCCCACACTCCAGCTCGCTCCTCGGAGGCAAGCTGGACGAGCTCTGCAGTGCCCTCTGCGTAGTGCTGAGTGTGTGGCACAGCTGCCATCCTCGCGCTCTCCTCAGCACAGAGGCAAGATCTCAGCCTCTTGCTTTGACATAGATGTTTGCACTATTCCCAAAGCACTAAGGTAGTGTGAGGAGTTTGGCATCTGCTGAGGTAAGGTATGGACAACTGTGTTTTCTCTGATGCTGGGCTGTCCTTGCAATGAGGCTGTCTGACAATTTATTTTAGAGCTTCTGTTTTTTTAAATCAAGTACAGTTTTTGAGAATACAAAACTGAAAACAAAATAGTTTTCTAAAAAAAAAAAACACTCGACAAACTGAAATGAAATCTCTCCAACAGCTTTAAATGCTGGTGTTTCAACAAAATCTTGCATTTTTCTGCTGAGCGTATCAGTGAAAATGAGATAATCTTCATTACGGATTGCGAGCCTACAAAAGGCAGCCCAAAGCAGTAAGTGATACGCTCATTACAAAACCTCCCTGGAAAATGAACTACCAGGAAGAAAAAGCTACTTCAGAGCCACAAAGTCCCTACTTAAACTCTTTGGGAGTTTAGACAGAATAAGGCCTTCAGGGCTTGGCTTTGGAACATACACACCTAGAGTAAGGAGGAAAAACAGTCAGGAAAAAATATGTGAGCTTAATGTAAATAATTATATTCAGTCTTCCCTGTTTGAACATTCTTTGTAGTATGAAAGACTTTCTTTAAGGAGAAAGTCACTGCCTTGTGTTCTTTGGGTCCTACCCTGAGGAATACACCCCCTCTGATCTACGCCCTGAAATCGTGTCTCTGCCATTAATGACTCTGCATGAAGACTAAAAGCCTCTTACGTTTCTCCTGTTGTACTGGAGGGAAAATTTAGGACTTTGCACAGAAAAGCAGAGGATTTCTGTTCCAGGACTGTGATCCTTTCTCAGCTGGCTGCTGTGCTGAGAGTCACATTTGCTTTGTAACCAAAGCATGCTGGAAAGCTTTCCCAGTTTGAATATCCCCTCCAGAGCTGGTAAAAGCACGCATTTTTTTTAATCAAGTTATCTTGTTTAATCAGGACTAAATAAACATATTACACACTAATAATAAAATCAGTGGAAATTCTCTACTTAATCTCTGATTTGCTTTAGAGGGTTCAAACAAAGACCAGCATGATGTCTAATCTTATGATCAACAAAGTTACATCACAAAGCAGCCTCTGTTTTATCTGTTTACAAATGAGCCTAATGTTGTTAGAGGGTGGTGACATTAACTGTTACTGCATCAGCAGATAATGCAATCGCATTAGGTAGGCCGAACCTTGACGCTTCTGGTTTTGATTGCTTTGAGGAAACTCTAGGGATTATTTTTAATTTCATAGGACATAGTTGCGGCCAGGAGATACTGGCCTGGGTTTGTACTAGGTCACATTTGTAGTAGGACCAGGGCCTTCAGCAAAACCTCCAGCCATAGAGAAGAAGCTCCCAGGCTAAGATCCCATAGGCTTCTCCACACTCAACTAAGTGGTGTGGAGAAAGGAACACGAGGGAATGAGCCTGATCTACTCCCCACTCTTTTGACGTGTTGTCTCACCCTGCCTGGTCTCCAGAGGAGGTTCGGAGGGACAAGGGCTCAGTCTGCAGCCACTCATGAGCCCACGAAGCAGGGACTTGGGGCCAGGGCCTGCCCGTCCCTCACCCAGCAATGACAGGGGGCGAGCAAGGGGCTCCGCATGCCCTCGGTGCTGCCTCCTGGAAGGAGCCACAGCTGATTATCATCATGCCGCCCACATAAGAGGGATGTGCTGGAAGAAACACTACTCCCAAGAGCCTCCCACAGCTCTCTGCTTGAAGTTGAAAGCCCGATCTAGCCCTTAACAAACAGGAATAAAAGTGCCAAGGAAGGAATTTTAATTGGCTAGCCCTGTGAGCACTTTGAAGGTGCTGCGTCACTAGTGACTAGCTTTCAGCACACCTGGGCCAGCCAGAGGGCAGCAATGCTGGTTTTGAACTGGGGATGTTTCTGTCATTGCACCTCGGCACCCCACCACTGCCCTGCACCATCTCGCCCTGCTGAACAGACATGCTGTGCCTCACACCGCTGGTAAAACCTGGGCTTGCCTCTGCACAGAGCTTGCAGGGAGGGCCATGCAGGCTCCTGCTCGTACCTCTGCTGGCTCCATTCCCCTGGCAGCACGTGGATCACCCATGTGCAGCTCACGGCACAGCAGTGAGCCGCAGCGTGGCTGAGCACTCCCTCCGCGCTGCTCCATCCAGGGGAGTCCCTTCCTGCCCAGGGGTGAGCACACTGTGTGGGTTGTGCTTGCAGAAAGAGCAGGCACGGGCAAGGAAGGAGAGTTCATCTGGATTGACACAAAACCCAAAGTGTTTTGGCTTGTTATCCCAGTAGAAACCTGAAAGGATACACACTGAACCCAGCAAGCTGCTCAGCTGCCCAGCTGCCAGTTGTTTGTCAGATAGCTGGAGGAGTTAGATGCAGAAACTGCTGTTTTACACGTTGGTCACAACAGTTTTCTAGCAAATATGAGAATCATCTTATCCATTGCTGAAGGAAATCTGAGCCTGTATTTCCCATTCTGCAAAGGTGACCTAAGCACAAGATTGTGGGAACTTTTTCTCTTTTTTCCTTTAGAGAAGATTCTTTTGATTAAAAGCAAATGGCATCTGACATTAAGGTGTCTGAAAACTCTGTGCGTATTTTTTCTATCTACCCTTTGCAAGGATGTACAGGGCTAAATATGAAGCTTATGCCCCAATGTAAATGAGCCATTATTTATGGCAATCCTGCAGACAGTGATAACTAGAAAAGGTCACTGCTTTGCATTTTTGGTTTGCATGCAACTTTGTTCAAACACACATCTTCAAACATCCAGAGGAAAATAGGAAGGTTTTATTTCACACTCATTAATGTTTCCTTGAGAATTCCAACCTCTAGCAAGAAATTTCTTCTGTGCTTTTAGAACTGCTAGTTACAAATTTCTGATAAGCTTTTTTACTTCCATTTCATACTCTCACTGTGTAGACACCCTGACAGGGTGCAGCACGCGAACTCAGGAATGATCAGGCCTAGATGCAATTATAATAGGGAAGAGGGACTGCTGTGGCACATAGGCAAATCTGGAATGATGCATGGGGGCATTTCCACCATCATCAGTCCAGCAACAAACTGCCCCTGGTGACAGCCCTGTCACCATAATGGCAGCAATGACAAAACGGTATATAGAGAGTTCTACCATTAAAAGAAAATCTATTAATTTTTATATCTGAACCTCACCAGGGGTTTTGGAAAAGCTGAGCTGTTCCTACAAAGGTCAGTAGTTGGTACATGTGTTATCCTGAGATACTGAAATGCCTGAGTGAAAATAAACTGTTGAATGAGGGACCTTCTACAAATGAGTTTTCTAATAGCTTTGATATTGTTGTCAGTACAGATTTCATGGATGAGCTGAAACTAGTCTGAACTTGCTATGCCACCCAAGTTCATCAAAAAATGTAGTAGGAGTTGGGAGGGGAGAAAGGCCCTAAAGGTGATTCTCACCATCTTTAAAACTAGACCAGTTGTCCAGAACAGCTCCAGTGGTAACTTTGTGGCTAGCCATCATCTGGAAGAAATCATCTGAGCCATCACTGATCCCAGACATGACACCATGCAAAACAGGTGAGAGACAAGTAGACAGAATCCAATAACATCAGCCTGAGAAAGTTCAGGTTGGATGTTTCTTTCAGACAAGCACTTCATATACATCCTGACCTTCAGAGACTGTAAACTCTTATCCTGTTAGGGTTATTTTAAATCAAAGGCTAGTGTGCCAGCAGCTGCACAAGTGAGGAATGCCTAAGAAAATAAATACTAGTTAAGAGTGCTATTTAATGCCGTTAACTGCAGTGGGTGGAGGCTGGAGGGCAGTAGCTTTTAGCAGGTTTTATTTGAAAGACTAACTCAGTGTGGTTGTCACGACAGTTGTCTTTGTGGCTGAAGTTGTATTGCTAACAGATGGAAATCTGGCAGCTTTTTCTAATTTATGCAGATGCTTTGCAGAAGGAGTTACCATCCTAAGTGATTCTAACATTAACCTTACACAAACCTTTCTCCACTGTGTTAATAAACAGAACATTTTAGGGCCGTTCTGCTAAAAACACTCACATAAATGTTCAACTCCCATTTCATCTTGTCAGTTACTCTTAGAATTTATCAGGAAAATTCTTTTGCATAAAATCTCTTACTGAATTGGATATGTAGCAAAAGTCAATCTAGTCCTCAAAATATCTGTTTTAATTATAAAATTACCTACCAGGTTGTGTCTTCATTAATGAGCTAAGCTTGTGGACTGTCTTGTTCTTGAAAACTGGCATTCAGTAAAATATCTAACAAGCATGATTTAACGAGAGAAGTATCTAAATTGGCAATCATTTAAAAGGACTGAATAATATTCTTAATAGCTGCATAATGTTTCATCTTTTTGCTTTGATTGGCGCTTTTTTAATTGTTAACACTCTTTTCAAACTGGCAACACATTGCCTCATTCTAACCTACAACGAGCCCAACTGTATTACCCGCCATCACGACTGCTAAGTGGGCTCGGGAACAATGCACCACTGAGACTTTTTATAGACAGAGTCTATGTTATGGCTCTCCAGCTGTTCTTTGCAGCAGATTTTAAGAAATCAAGAGACCATATACTTTTGTTGTCCCCTTTGACAGTTGTTTGGGCATGCACATGTTGTAGAACTTAACTGATTAAGATATGCTTATAGAACCCGTGTCCTGGTTATATAAGTTGAGTAAAGCGGATACTTGCTCTTACAGCTGTGGATCTTTGAAACAACTGTTTGCACAGATCCACTCTGTAGGTGTTTCACATGCATGAGAGCAGAACTTTGGAAACTAGTATTCACTGTTTCCATGTATACCTGTAAGCCCCTGTTCCTTCTCTGAGCACATTTAAATGAATGACACTTCAGCCCTCACTAACTGAAGAAATTAATAATATAACTCTGTAATGAACACAGAGGAAAATATGCAACATAGAGAGTCATGAAGACCATAGGAATATTTCAGAGAATGAGTCAAAGTTAGTTTTGATTCCTCAAGCACTATCTGCATGACTCATGAGCCCTCTTTTGGGTCTGAGCAACCCAACTTGAACCAAGATGCCTTCCCTTAAATAAAACACCCACCCTAGAAAATAAATCAGTTCCTAAGTTTAGATACCTTTTTCAGGCAGGCCAAATCTTTCTATGGAGACCTTCAGAAGGCAATTCCCTCTGGCCACTGTCCTTACAGGAAACACAGGCACTTCCTTTAGGAGACCCATCACAAATTCTTAAAGACAGGTACAAGTCAGTTTAGTCAGAAGAATCACCAACCATTTATTCCCATGTTTATGAGGAGATTGACTGATCTGAAATAAAAACTGTGTGCCTTTTTGGGTTGCAATCTTGAGTGGTAACTCTTTAAACATGAACTAGGCCTCTCAGCAGTCCTGGAGCATGGAAACCTGAGGGGCAGAGAAGTGGTGTTGGTTGAAGTATTGGCAGCAAATTTGCAGGTATGTTGCACAAACTTCACTGAAACAGCCTATCTTTCATGCCTTGCAAACTCAGACAGCTTTCCAGAGAGGAGTGCAGCTCCTACAGCAAGGTGGAGGCACTTGCCTCCTGCTTTACATACCCAGGGAAGACACTGGCTGCATATGAATCTCTCCTCCTTTTTGCCCCAGGGATCAGAGCAGAAGAAATCTCAGGTTGTGGTGACCAAACATACCCTGGAACTATTTGTAAGTAAAAAATTCCACCTCCCTCCTAAGAGATGTATAAATTCTTCTGGATGCTGCTGCTGAAGTGACCAGACCATTTGCTATTTCTCATTTATTTCTCTGTCAGGAAGTTTTATCTGAAGAACATCAAGAAGGGGACAAACTTTCTCTTATACCACTGAAAATTTAACATCCTGTGTCCCAGATAGTCTCGCTGAGTTCTGTAAAGACAGGCAGACATGCAGGTGGAAGGACCCTGGCTGTGTTACAATAACTGGGGAAGATGAAAAGGGATGGGGACTGCAGAAGCATAGTAAGCCCCAGCTATCTCTAAATGGGGATGGGAGAGTCAGTGACCATTTCTGAAATCCAAGACTTTCTGAAATAAAAAATTCTTTCACTTGCTTGACAAACGTTACAAGAGTCCAGAGAGTTAGACAATATGTCAGATGGGAAGTACTGTTAGTTCCAAACAGTTTTACAAGAAATTTAAACCATAAAAATCCAAATTCTGTCCATAAGTAATACTACACAATTGAGTCTAGTAAGCATTTATAGCACTTTATACCTCGGGCGTCTTGTGAACTAAAAAAGATCAAAGGCTGAGTGCCCTCAGCATTCAGTCAGACCTTCAAGGAGTCCAGTATTCCCCCTAGTTGATGACTGTCTCACAGGAAAAACTGAGTGGCTTGAAGAATAGGGCCCAAAATGTATATTTGGAACCCAGTTAAATTTTGAAGTATTTAAGGTTTTTTTAATCAACATTCACTATATCCCAGAATAAACCACAGCTAAAAGTAATCACATGCGCCTGGTTTAAATCTTGATCATTAATTAACTAGGCTGTCACTAACTAACAAGATGTATATTTTAGTTAACCAATTAATGTTATTGTTCATATACTTGTGATTTTGTCCTTCATTGCATCATTTATTATATAGTTCACTTATGAAATTCCACTGCTTATATAGATAGATAGTAATAATCCAAGAAGGATGTCCCCAGCTGTTTTCAGCTTTTGTGACCTATGTAAACACTAAGCTTTGAAATAATTTATGTTAACTTCTACTGGGGGCAAGTTAATTCTAAAGCTGACTGATTTTAAGCATTTTAAAGTCTATAAATACATGTGGTCTCAAGCAAGTTTTAGACTTTGTATTTCATCTCAAAATAAAGCTAATGCATTCACAAATCTAGCAAGCAAGCTATAAATCAGTACCTGCTCCTCATATTTGTATTCTTACAAATTTTATATCCGTATTAAAAAGGCATGCCTAACATTTGCAATGTATTAAATGACTCCCATCACAGATTTCCCCAGGTAATAGAGTGCCCTGTCAAGTACTGCACAGTAATTTTGATTAATTCTACCCAAACATACAGCAAATTAATTGTGTCACATAATGAATGTGTCATTTCTTTCTTCAAGTCCAAGAAATAGAGCCCATCAGAAGCAGAGCTCTGAATCAAATTATATTACGTGTAGAAATCACAATACTGGACAAAGGTCTGTATCCTGGTCTGTTCTACTCCATGTTCCACTTCTACAGTACTCATAATTTTTCAGAATATAGTTAATCTGAGATTTTCTATTTTTCCACAGGAGTCCACAAAATTGGACTATCAATTTTAGATCTGTGTGAGTGTGCAAAAGAAGCAATACTTCTCTATATGTAAGAGAACATACACAGGCACATACACAGGCACAGCAAATCTGCATGAAGAAACTTTGTGGGAGATTCATGCTTTCAAAGGACAGAATCTACCTTTGCACAGTGCAGCCATGCAAGAACTCGCAGATGAAGGGTGGAAGCCCCATACAAAAAATGCCCATGTCAAGAGTTATGTGGAATAGCAGGGGGAGACCCTACCCCAATTGGAGGAGGTTTGTGTAAACAATGAGTCAGTGGTAGACGGAGGACTGGACCTCATTCTTTACTCCCAGGTTTATGCAAAATGCATGAAATTACAGTTCCTCTCTTCCTATGTTTTCGGTGACAGCTGTTTACCAGACCAAAAATATTCAGCCTTAGAATATGTATTTCAAATGTGGTTTTTGTTTATTATTTTGAAAACAGAGACAATTTTCTGGAGACTAGATGAGACTCTTGTGTCTTTTCTAAGCAAAGCAAGTGCTCAGCAACCAGATTTCATATCCTTGACAAGTGGCTGTAGAGATTTCAGCTAGATTTTTTCTAAGTGATTTTTTGTGCCCATCCAAATTTGTTATTCCATTTATTCAAGCTAATTGGTATTCAGCACTTCAAGTGCTGGGCTGAATGACATTCAATGTCACGAATTGATATTTTACAAATTGAACAAAAATTGGTCATGCCCAATGTTTGTCACATTAGCCCATAGCAAAGGTGCATGGTACATGACTTCAGACTGTCAGTTCTGATTAAAAAGCTAAATTCTATCTATCTGTTTTGGCCATGAAATCCTAAGTTGGTAAACAGGGTGCAAGGAAAAAGGGACAAAAGGGAACGTTAATGACCTTATTGAGTCGTTATGGACCTGTGGAACTTTTCAAAGTTACACCGGCTACTCAGAAATGTAAGTAAATGTATAATCCATTTCTTTAAAATTTATGACTATAAAGAGAGTAACATTGGTTCTTAGAGCCTCACCTCATGGTCTTCAGAAACAGACACTTGATTGGGTCTTAAGAGAGAACACTGCGTTTGAAGAACAGGCTGAAACGAAACAGCACAGCCCTCCTCTTGAGCCCCTACTACCCCAGCATGTAACATATCCGCAAGAAGTGAGGACAGTTCTCACTTCTTTGTTGATCCTTCCAGTAGGATGTCAGATCAGACTGTAGTTCCTCTTGGAACTACCTTAAACATAAGCACATTTTGGGCACAGGCACAATTAACCTCTTTTCTTGTACTAGAAAAGCTAATGACTGAAGAATTTTTTTTTTTTTTTCTGGACCAAGACATTGCACATCATCAGTTCTCCAGTTAGCTCTTTGGTCAGTTAATAAAATCACAGCAGAAATCATTGTTAAGGTGTACTAAGGAATACCAATTTCCAGGATACTATGTCAAAAGCCAGAAGCATTTTTCACTGGCATATTTTGATGCATTTGTACATAAGGGTGCCGGCCTAGTCTTTAGGTTGTACACTTCTGAGTAAAATATTTGTATATACATTCATTTGTGGTATAATTCTATGCTGTTTAAACCTAAGCAAAGTAAAATCTTTATAGAATTAGGACTATATGTCTTGGACAGAAACAAATATTTAAATGCTCTTCATTCAGTTTTGTCCCTCTTCAACAATTCAATATATGTACATGTATATATATGCGTATGTATAAGTATGTTTATATAATGTTTATTTTTTTAACTGTTATTTTGTGGTTAGTGAATAAGAAAAAGAGAAAAATGGGGTTACCCGGTAATATAGACTGTTATTTAGCCATGGCAACATCAATGGAGTATCAATTGCCCTGGGAGTCCTGCAAATTCATTGTGTTGGTCAACCCTGCTGTATGGCAGTTACACCTCCTGCCGCACACAGTCTGACAGAATGTGTTACGAATTCAGTGCAGTATTTTCCCACACTGCATGTGCCTGTATGTTCTGATTAACCTGTCTGTCTTTTTTCAGTGGTTCCAAAAACCAACTAAAACAACAGGCCCTTCTAGTGTGAGACCAACTAAAAGATTCTTTGAGCAGCTGTCAACTGAAAAGCTTTGCAAAATCAATAAATGCTTCCAATCAAGTTCAGAAATCTGTGAATTACCTAACATGTTATTCTTTTTTTTTTCCCAATAGAAAAGCCTAAGATAAAGAGTGTGTTTATTCAATTCGTTTATTTGTTTGTGTAAAGACCTTGGTATTTGCATGTATTCTTGACAGAAAATGAAGTATTAAGTACTTTTTTCCTATTCATGCACAGAATGGCAGTAATATAAGCACCAACATTTGAGGTTCCTCTGTCTTCCTAACCCATCTTGTCCTTCCAGCCATCTCTGTGAAAAAAGTTTTAATCTTCTAAATTTACTAACCGTCATCCTTTCCACTGAATCTATCAGTTAGAAAATCATTTTTTCTTTACCATTGTTATTTGTACTACTACCTCAGGCAAGGTTTAACAAATTCATCAAAATATAGTTATTTACTGAGACAATGGTATAGAATTTTTTTCTATTAATTTCCAAATATACTGGCTTACCTATACATGAAATGAATGAAGACGAAATGAAAAGTGTGCTGCCTGAGGAGATGTAATAGCAGAAACAGGAAAAACATTTAGGATTATCTGTTAAAAACTGAAAATATTAAGGGTTTCGGAGCAGCATTCAAGAGAGGGCAGAGCTACAGATAAGAATAGAAAATATAGGACTAAATACCAAAGAATTTATGAAAGTGGATAAATAATGATGCAATGACATCTCAAGCTAATCCCAATGCCTTGAATAAGGCCAGAGTTCAGAGGTCCTCAGAGGCAAATCTCTGTTTGGTACAATGAGAAGCGTCGCAAGCAAAATAGGGATGCAAAGGGCTGCTCAGCAGGAACTGGATGACTGTACTTCAAGCAAGTGAACAGCCTCAGAATGGTAATGACTTCCAGTAGTCCCTGAGCTTGTAAATCAGTGACCTTGTAGTCATAGGCATCATATCACACTGTAAGTTAGTGAATCATTCAGGATTCCTGTATATTTAACATACTAATCTAATTCTGGCTGACACAAAGCAATCTGAAGGTGCTCCAAACCAAACATAAATTGTGTTTGTTTGTATTTAATAGCTCTTATTAATCTAAATTCAAAGAAACAAGGCTGTTCCTTCGATTAAATTACTGTGAAAATTAAGTGATGGTAATTGTACTGACCTCTAATAAAAAATTATCTTTTTGAAAGGACTAAAGAACTGTTCCCCATGTTGTGTATCACCACAGCTACATAGTTATCATCCACAAATCATATATGTTTCTCCTGCATGATAATACTATAGATGCACTTGGCACATTTAATCTAGGAAGTGACTATAGTGACAGAGAAGGCTGCAAACACAAAACAAAAGGCCTCCTCAAAATAAAATAGAAAAAGAAAACAAACTATGCTAAACTGTCTGGAACAAATTTAACATCATAAAAAATCAGATGGTTATGTGAAGAATCCTGGATTGTCATGAGATTCTTTGGTGCACACAGTGAAAGAAGACGAGGAACAACCAAATATTAGTCGAGTGAAAGAATCTCTCAACAAGGAGAAACTTGATGCAAATACTGAAGCAGGTTTGAAGAACACAGAGTTTCAGGGGAGAGCAGGATGAGGTCAGAGCAGTGAAAAGCATTTTATCAGCAGCATCCTACAGACTGTGAGCTGTGGGAGACCTAGAAGAATGGACAGGAAGGAGGAGACTGGAGATACTGGAATGAGAAACTAACAAGTCCATTACTTTGTAGTTGGAAAAATGAACATGGAGAAGTTAAGAGCTACCAAAATAAAGGGCCTGAAAAGAGAAAAGCTAAGTATACTTCCATAGCTCATTACATTATGCACAAAGGACTGTGATAGCAGTGCTGCGAGAGGAGGAGTTTATTTTTGGTCTTGACCTACCACAAATAGAGGGTAGTGGACGGCCTTTGTCCTCTGTGTAGGATAGTGCCAAAGGGAATGTGATCTGCAAATGGCAAGATCAAGCTTGGCTCTCCAGGAGGAAGGAGAAGCTGGATTTTGATTTCAGGACTATGACTGTCAAGTAGCTACAGATGTCATCCAACTAATGGACTGGAATTAGTCTGGTAGGAATATGCAGGAGTATGGGTAGAGGTTGCTCAATGTAGCAATAATCACTTCTAAAGTAACAGCTCTGTAAATGTTTTGAGAGGTTTGCAATCACCGAGCACTGGAGCAGAAAGCTGAGCTCTCTCAAAGCAAATGCCACTGAAAGATGTTTGGCGCTAACACAGCTGCTCATAAAACAGAGTAGGATGCTGTCAGGAACATGAAGATTGAAGTAGCAGCTGATGCTGTCAGACTGGAGAGTTATCACATTTTTAAGTGATGCAATTCCTTTCTATTGGGAGTTTACATTCTGAGCTTTAACATTTATTTTAACAAAGTGAAGGCAACAGAATCATCACAGAAATAATCTTTGTAAGGTTTACATAAGGTTTACTCTAAAGGTTGGAGACTGCTCGTGAGGGCACGTTTTATGATAATATGTCTATAGCTTCCTCACAAAGCATTTTCAGAAATATTTCTTGAAAAGTGCTGTATTCCTAGCTGGCAAACAGCTACCCAAAAAAAAAAAAAAAAAAAAAAGACTTGTCCTTGTTTAAGTCAAATTTCTAGTCCTCCACAGATCTTGAAAACAGGAGCTGCCTGGAACAAAGCTGTTTTACGTAGCCTTATTCCCTCTGAAATGCTGACCAGGAATTAAAAACTAACAATTAGTCAGTTAATTTACATGAGGTTTGGTTTTTGGTTTGGATAATTTAAAAATGGTAATGTATACAAATGCAGTGAGTACTGAGGGCAATGTGCAAGGTGTGTGTTTCTGGTGTCCCACTTATTACAGAACAGATTTTTTAATTTCAGCTTCTAAAAGAACAAACTTTAAAATTCTTATTTGAAATACATGGGCTTCTTTCAGAGCAAAAAGACTCCTAGGACTTGGATGGTCTTTCCAACATGCTTTTGAAACTTTTCCAATTTTTCATTTTGTACCTCCTGCTCCCTGCGAAGCTATAATTAATAAAATCTTGTCATCAGAAGATTCCTATTAAATTAAATCCTTTCACAGAATCTTCTCTCTATTTAACTCTCTTCTTCTTTATCTGAATGTTTACTGATGAGTCAATTAGCCACTATTTTGTTTGTTCTGCTTAATGTCATCACATCACCATGAAACCACCACAACAAGCACTCATCAACAACAGCATTGTCATCTGTGTGCTACTAGAGCACTGAGGCCCTCCGGCTGTTCCATCCTGTCCAGTGTGGCCTTAGGTAGGTTGAAATGGACTCAGCAGAGCCTGTGAGGAACAGAGGGATTGGATTTTCCTTGGTAATCTTTGCTGAGCTGGCTGTGGTGCAGCTTCTCAGTCAATTTCTCGAGCTGTAGAGTGGATTGTAAAGGCAATGATAACAAAGGCCATGACACAAAGTGCAAGTGGATTGATGTTCACAGCTGGAGCAGATCTTGTTGTATGGTCCCAGTGACTGCAAGGAGGGACTGTGTTTTTAAAACACTTTTATTAGGAAGCAAAAAAAAAACAGTTATTAGGGAGAAAGGTCCCAGATATTTTGATTTATATCAATATCAACCTGTATCAACATATATTGATAGAACACATCAGCAAGTTCTGGGTATATTGATATAATTGATCAAAGATAGCTGAGCATCAGCTAGCTTTGAGTGTACTGAACAGGACTGCCATAGACTTCAGTATTGTGGAATTGAACAGAGAGAGTAAATGCAGTCACTCAAACTTACCTGGTGACTTACTTCCTTAAGAACAACACACACACTTATTCGCCCGGTCCTCAGACACTGTTCTTTCAAATAACTGTAAATGGTCAGTATCCAACTAAAGATATATCAGGTGTGTCAGGTTTATGTCAAGTACAGGTATACGCAGCGAATGATAGATTCGAGATCTTTTGAAGTGAAAGTATTGTAAAGATAGAATGAATTTGCTATTGTTTTTGGCTAGTCTAAGTGGAGAACACCACAGATCTCAGTGTGAGATCAGATTGGCTATTCTGTCATTCACACTATTGTGCAGGTTAGAAACCAGTCAAGCCTGGATGCTGAAGTTTCTTCTACACAGAAGGCCATTAAAAGGAGTTTTGGGCCCAGATCAAACATGCATGGTTCTTGGCACCTCCAGTACTGTTGCTGTGTGACCTGACTGCCAAAGCACTGACAATCTGGATTTTGTGCCATCGTGGGGAGCAAGAAGCCTTTGAGAACTATTTTTGCAGTGGAGGAAATCTCAGCAGAAACCAAGCTTTTCAGCTGCCTTTATCCTACCAGCGATGTCAGTAGCACCCACAAACTCCATCTCAGTTCAATGGTGTAGGACTTTCTGAGTGAAAACCGGGAAGACAGACCTAGATTTATCTCATCTAACTTCAAAATGAGTCTTTGTTGTTGTTGCTGTTCAGTGGATATAAGATCCTCTCAAAGAGATGTCTAAGAGTTGAATCACTCTCCAGAAGTGTTTGTTGCATGGTTTAGGCAAGACGATTGAGTTTCTAATTGGAAACTTCAGCCAGGTGGACAGGGTGAGCATGCAGCAGATTTGTCAATTGCCCCTTAAAAAGAGAGTGCTATTTTCTTTCTATCTGCAGGCCTTCTAAAACCCCCTAATACATCCTCAGATTATAAGGGTACAGAAGTAGCAAGAAGTTTAAGAAACAGAAGACTTTTAGTGTTGATACCCAATCATGAAACATATTTAATCTAACAAAGTCAGATCAGTCTTGAAATTTTATGTTTTGCGGAAATGAAAAGAAGAATTGACTAGCTTCGCAGCATCCACAACATGGCCTGTGTCCTCTGTGAGGTGCCAGCTCTAAGTCCTAATAGTATTCTGGCAACAATACATATTAACAGTGCAATTTCAATAATCAGCACATTTTGTCAAATAATTGGTACTCTGATGGTTATAAGAGGTGACACTGCCAGTATCTCATAAAGGCTGAAAGAAATATTTCCCATTTCCATGCTGCATAAACAAAGCATGCCAGACAACCTCAGGAATGCTAATGATCTCCAGTACTTTAATATACTAAGTATTCATCAATTGAGTGCAGACCACAACAATGCTCTAAGAGTCCTTAAACACATAAGAAACACATGAGAAATGATGTAAAGTTTATATGAGCTCATATAGTCTTGCTTGGTTATGGTGTCAAGCATAAGATCATAGAAATAAGGTCATACATCCCATATCTTTCCTACTACAAGGTTGTGCCCTACATTATATTTGCTGGTGGCACCTCCAGCCCAGATTTAATTGACTTGGGCAATGAATCATCCATTACGTCCCCTACAGCATTATTCCTCAACTTAGCAGATGACATTGTTGGGATATTTTTCCTGATAATAAGACTTCTCTGTCCTTTATTTCATCCCTTTATATAATACTTCACACTTACATGGTAAATTTCATGCAAAAGCTTTGCAAGTGTTAATTAACTGAGTTTTGTAACAGCCTCAAATGAAATGGGTAAGGTCTGACTCAGAAATATATACACCTGAGTTACTCACTGCAGACCATATGTGAGATCATATCAAGTACAACTGGGTCTATATCTCATTGACTGAGAGTAGTTTGGATGCACTTTATGAAATTATCAAGTCTTGAGAACTGCTTTCTAGGATGCAACTCTCTCTTAGTAGTATCTGTTTGCACAATGAAACACAATTTACTCCTTTATTAATATTTGTGCCTTTAAAATGTTCATGTGTATATCTTTCCCTAGTTATTATTTTTGTACTTTTGATATTTTCTCTATCTGTAAATACACCAGGCCCTTTATTTTTTTTTTCTTTCCCAATGACTCTCTGATGAGATATATATTTTCTGTACAAATTCCTCTGTATACTGTTCTAGGTACACAATCCGTGAAGACACGCAGTGACTGTTAGCCTCTCAGGTTGTGATGTACTACTACACACATAATCCATCTGGTTGCTCCAGGCTTTGTCAGCTGAGGTAGAATACCTCGCTGTGCATGTGCTCTTATTCCACTACAAGTAAATGAGCTCATATGAGTCATTAATGAAGGGATGTTTTTCCATGCAGTTCAGCAAAGCACCTTGCTCAGATGCCACATCTTCAGTGAAGAACACCATCTTACAGCTGGCCAACAGTAACCTCTACAGGCCAAGGCAAGCTTCCATCTGACCAAGTCCCAACTTTCTTTAATTAATGCATTTGGTTTTGGTTTTGATTTTTTAAATATAAATTATAAATGGCATTTTATCGCATGCAACAGTGAAGGATCTCAGGTTTATAATCTAAACAGCTTGGGCAATATGTTGGATGATAGTGCAAATACAAGAATGAACAAGAAACATTCCAGCTGCTTTGCAAACTAATCTTTGCTCTAGTGTTTATTGCTGTCATTGAACGTAATAGTTTTCTAAGTGTTTCTCTCCACTGAATTTATTAGTTTTTTTGGTGATGTTTATACAACAAGTGTTTTTCTATGTCAAATTTAACCCTATAGCTTATCTTTGCCTCTGCAACACCTAACTCCTAGAATTTTTTGCAAAATATTTCTACTGTCTTCACTACTTTTGGTTACCTCTTTTTATGAACTGAAAGAGAGTGGATGGTGAAGACTCCTAACATGTAAAGTTCAAGATACCATAACATGGAAGAAACGTACAAGTGCAAAAATTTCAAAGATGATGATTAGTTGAGAAGTTTTTCTGTGTTCTGCTATATGCTTTATTACAATGTAAGGCCTCATACTAAAAGAAAATCCAGTAGTGTCTCCTACAAGAAGGTTTTTGGTACCAAAAGTATCTTCATGTAATATCTATCACTCATTCTCCATTCTAACAAAGCAAACTCTCATAAGAAAATGAACAATCCTCACTTGCCAAAGCAAACCAGCCCTGAAGTATGGGAAAGAATTTCCTTTCCAGGAAAAAAACAACAATAAGAGACAGTTCAGGTTAAGTTTTCAAAATCCCTACATGAACTACAAAACCACAGTGACTGTCACACCTGTATATTTAAAGGGTACTGCTGAGCTATTTACCTATCTTTCAATTTGATTTCAAAAAAGTTGTCAAAAACTGAAGATAGCATCTTCCATTAGCCAGAACTGCAGCACACAGACCTTGCAGAAAATCTGCTACTTGAGCATAATTAAAGGATCTGCAAACTACCAGTCAAGATAAAAAGATCAAGGGCTACCATAAATCTTGCTGTCACCTGGGATGAGCTCACCAGCAGCAGAAGACATGTATTTTTCATTCTGTGAGGATTAGTCACTCAGGTACATATAGGAGTTTGATGATTTCCTCTCCATTATCTGTCATGGAGCTCTGCTTTGGACATGACTGAAACTGTTTTTCTAGAACAACTCCTGTATCCACAGATGCAGACAATTCTTTGGCTGCTAGGTCCATTTCAGTGAATGAACCTACTCACTGCAGAGCTAGTGGAATTTTATTTATTTAATTCATGAGAAATGGTTTATGGGCCAACACTGAAAATTTAAAGGAAATATATTAATGCAGGTAATCTTTCAGCAGGAAATTTTCCTAATTTCCAAAATCTAAGTTAAAGACATTTGAGGAAGGACAGAGGTCTCAGACTGGCAGTAGCAGAGAATTCAATATTTATCTTACACATATATGTTGCCTTAGATGAGACTTGTAATCAGTAAGACACAGCCATGTTTCTCTGAATCTCTCATCATTTTTTAACAAATGTTGAAGGAAATTATGACAGCTTGGTGACAGAGCCCTGGAACAGATTGCCAAGAGACATTGTGGAGTCTCCTTCTCTGGAGATCTTCAAAACCCGCTTGGATGCCACCCTGTGCCACGTGCCCTAGGTGACCCTGCGTGTGCAGGGGGGTTGGACTAGATGATCTCTAGAGGTCCCTTCCAACCTTAAGGTTTCTATGATCCTATGATTCTTTTCTCCATCTTTCTTATTTTCAGTGTATGAAGGTTTGGTTTGATCATAATGTAGAATACTGAAAAATGCTGGAGTATCTGCAAAATATTTCTGGCTTTACATCAATCTCATATATTCTTAGGACTCTATGTAGAATCAGGTAATCTTGAAGCAAATTTTTTTCCTCTTCTATTGCCTGATCTAAATAGAAGCTGACTAGGTAAAACCTAACAACACCTTTCTCAGAAATAAACTCCAAATTACATCCTTCTTCCACCAAATTCTGCTATTTTGTCTTAAAATCTGTGAAAGTCACATAAAACATTGAAAATATCTGTGAATGGAAATGAAGTCTCTGAAATAAAAAATCAAACTTGCTTTGATATAAAAGGCTATTTTGAGTTTGAATTGAAAGAATAAGAGACCATGCAACACCAATCTTCTTTATAAGAACAAGGAATATCTATTTTTTATTACTTTTGACTGACTATTAACCATTTCTAGTTTTGACCATACCTAGCATTAATTTCTCTGCTTTTTTTTCACTTAGCATTAAGCATATTTCTTTCTGAAACTGTTAGTAATAGAAATAATGTTGATTAGAATATTTCAACTCAAACGCTATACAAGTCTACTCAGGAACAGTTTTCATATGTGATGCTTTTCTGTGACCTATCGTACCTGTTCACAGAGATACTTCCGGGCTTTCCTGTGGCTGTAGTCATGTCTGGGACCCCTCGCTTGTGTTCATGCCTTTGTTCACTACGGAAAAGAAGTAGGTTTGATATACCAGACATCCATGAGCACATAGACCTAGCTGCCTTTTTTAGCACTGGAGTGAATGCAGTTGCTATAACTAATTATGACCATTCACAGATTAGCTCTGGACAACCTTCGTTTCAATTCATCTGGACAATCTTAGTTTCTCCATAAGAGCCAAATTATGGCACATTAAAAAGTAAAAGTACTCTACAAGTCAAAGCTGAGAATGCCCACATATATGTTGCTAGAGGTCATCTCTATGCCTATGCTACTTTTTACTATTACATTCATATGCGAAATAAAAAAAAAAATCATGGCACTTAGTATATCCGGCCCAGTTGGATCCTGCAGTCTTTGGCCCTATAGACTCCCAAAGCAGGATTAATCTGCTCCGACAGAGGTCTCATGCCATTTCAGATGCCATAGAGCAGTTGTGGCTTTCAAAGGTTGTGCATCTCCTCTGGGTCCTGCGCTCTTTCTCCCAGCTTTGTGTAGATGGCCTAGATACCTGATAGTATCTCTAAAATGACATCAGAGCCTTGTACTTTGGCAATTTATTCACGGTCCCAATGTTGTAAGCTATGGAGATACCATATTTTCCCCTTTCAGGAGAACTCCACTTGTGAGAGAGGAGGGATAAGGGGAAACCTCAGGAGGGGCAGGTTTGTTTTTGCAGATGTGCCGAGGGTTGGTGTGCTGCACCTCAGCAAGACACTCATTGGTCTTTTTTTGTACATCTAGAGGGAGTCATAACCACAGTGAGGAAAAGGGTCCCTATCAAACCTCCTGCTGTCAAGTCTGTCTTTATTTCTGCAGTTAAAGTCTTTGGGAAATACCCTGTCAATCAGAAACCATTTCTGCACCTACCACTGCTTGGAAGTGGAACCTAGAGCATACCCTTGGTGGTGAATGCACCAACACAGCCCGTCTGGGGCTGCAGAGGGCTCACAGGAGGCTCTCCCTGCTGAGAAGAGGGTACCGTGACTATCGCTCACTCAGCCCCTGTCCTCTCCACAGCACCCACTGAGGGTCCCATGCTGGCCAAGCAGCCAACAGACCCAGGAGCAGCTCCGGGAGCCATTTTCCCTCTGAGCAAATCTGCTGCCGGGCTGGCCACGGACAGACTTTCAGCTGACATCACTGCGAGCCCAGACAGAGCAGAACCCGTTAAGTGGAGCTGAGGGAGCACAGGGGAAAGTTCTCACCTTGCAAGCCTTAAAAGAAAGGTGCAGTCTCAGCTCTTTACAGTCAAAGAGGGAATGGGCATAACTTTAAAGCTGCACAGCTTTAGAAAAAAAAAGAGAGAAAGAAAGAAAGAAAATCACCTTCACCCTCTTTTTTTTTTTTTCCTGTACACTTTAATCTGGTGGAAAATGTGATTCAAATGGGAGCTGTGTGCTTTGGAAAATCTGGATAGTGTGTCAGTTCACTTTAAAAAAGAGTAGAGAACAAAAAAAGCCACTCTCAAACTCATGATGACCCTTAAGGGAACTTAATTAGAGGTAATGGTGAATGAAAGGTAGGCAGTTAACTGTCTACCCCAGACAGGATACTGTACGGCAGACTATTTAATGTGTGTAAAGATAATCTTTTTTTCTTGTTCCTGTCTCTCCTTCCTTCCTCATTCCTCTGCCCTTTTGGCCAGAGGTGGACAGAAGAGCAGAGAGGCAGGATGTGGACAAGCACTGGTGCCATTCCTCAGGGCCGGTTCCCCACTGAATTGCTCATCCAAAATTTTGATTTTGCTCGGCTTCTTTTCACTCCTATCAGGAGTATGACCCAGAACTTGCCTACCACTTACCAAAAATAAAAATAAAAAGAAAGAAAGAGGAATTCTGTATAGATAGGGGTCATGTTCCAGTGAACTCATTCTAAACATAACTTTTCATTTCAGCACTGCTGCTCTGGCAGCACTCTGAATTCCCTGTCCACCTGGTGGCTCAGGGCTTACTGTTTCTATTCCCATCACGCCCCATCCCTAAAAAAAAAAAAAAAAAAAAAAAACTCTGCAGCATATGGCAATAAGATAATAAATTTCCTGAGGCTGGTCTTAGGACTTTTTATTTATGTTTACCATTAACCTACCATCATTCTTCTTTGTCTCCTGCTATCCCTTTTCTCTGGTCTCCATTTAAAAAGAATTTCTTCCACTCTCCATTCTCACTTCATTTCATTAAAATCTGCCTCGAGTCACCCTCTCCTATCAGCCACGTGTGGGTCCTCCATACCCTTTCATCCACCCTAGGAGGAGGGCTCGCAGCCACCTCAGAAGCAAAGCGGAAGACAACAGGGACCTGGCAGAGCCTATTTCAAACTTAGCTTTCCTGCGATTTGACTAGTGTTAGTTTGGGGCACTGCAAAACAGCGTAGTAAATCTGTGAGCTCATTACAGCTGGCTTGAGTTGAAACTGTATGGATCTGATGAAACTGGAGGTAGGGGACGTGACCCCAATTTCTTTTTTTAGCAGTCTTGGACTTTTTTGCTTTTCCTTATCTATAAAAGATTGGATGTCTTAATTTCGCTTCCACACTTCATTAAAGTACAGGGCAGGGAGTCAGGAGGGCTGGGCTCTATTCCTGGCACAGGATTCCAGCATGACGTTGGTAAGTTACCCTGATGGGATCGTGCTGATGCTCAGCAACTCTGAAAATCAGGCCACAGAGGTGCCTAAATATGGACGAGATGCCCACATTTCAAGCACTCAAGAACTCAAGAACTTAATCGTCTTGCCCTTCAATTTCCTTGCTTATAAAAATTAAGTTAATAGTGCTTTATCTGGCTCAATACTTTAACAGGGAGAGGAACTTCAGTGACTGGCATAAATTTCTTATGAAGGTATATTAATTCTTTTTTTAAAGGCAGTTTAGGATGTTAAAATGAAGATGCAAAAAAGGGCAAAATATCTTTAATTTTTTTCTTTTACTTCTCTATCCAAATATATAGTCCATATTTGTGAATGTCTATAACAGATAACTGTCTTATTAGATATAGACATAAGTATCTCAAAGCAAATAACTAAGATTAATATTATCTTATTTTTCTGTCACAAAAAATATTAATATCAGCAATACAGATAAAGAAAGAGAAACAAACAGTTGTTATTAAGAGACTTCAATTCGAAAGTTGTACTCAAATTCTCACACAGCGATGAAATGTCATGGGTTTCGAAAAACTACAGATCACAAGTTTCTGACCCAGAGGTTATTTTGCTTTGGATTTCATATGATAGATAAAGATGAATTAATCACTGGAGTAGAAGTTGGTGGTTGCCTAGGAACCAATGATCATGACCTCATTGCATTCAATATACTCAAACAAAGGATAACCCCAAAGGATGAGCCTGATGTGATGCTTCAAAGTGGTTATTTCCAAAAATCTAAAAGAAACTATGAGCTACATTAGCTCAGAAAAAGTCATCTACTTTACAGAAATATTTTAAAGGAACCATGCTTAAAAAACTATTAAGAATCTCAGAAGATAAGGATTCTAGGAAGTCTTTGTTCCACTGCTGCTAGTCTTTAATGAATCCGTCAATATTAATGTTTCAGAAGACACTCAGTTTGAATAAAAATTTTAAAAGAACAAGTAGAAATCTAGGTACCCATAGGTTGATTAGTTTAACGCTACTCCACGCAAAATAGCAGAAAGGTAATGTGTACTTTGGAATTTATTTCAATCAAGTCGATTGTCAAACAAACAAACAAAAAATAGGTTATAGTTTTTCAGATTAGAAATTCTGACAGCAAAGGTTATTTCACACATGCCCTGTGAGGAAAGGCTGAGAGAGCTGGGCCTCTTCAGCCTGGAGAAGGCTGAGAGGGGACCTGATCGGTGTCCATAAATACCTTGAGGGAGGGAGGGAGCAGGATGGGGCCAACCTCTTCTCAGTAGTGGCCAGTGATAGGACAAGAGGAAACAGCCACAAACTAAAGCATTAAAAGTTCCACAGGAACTTAAGGAAAAACTTTTTGACAATGAGGGTGACTGAGCACTGGAACAGGTTACCAGAAGATATTGTGGAGGCTCCTTCTTTAGAGATCTTCAAAACCCGCCTGGATGCAGTCCTGTGCCACGTGCTCTAGGTGACCCTGCGTGTGCAGGGGGTTTGGACTAGATGGTCTCTAAAGGGCCCTTCCAGCCTTAAGGATTCTATGATTCTAGATGTGACTTAGTCTAGACTATTCCAAATTGTTTAAAGTAATCAAAAACAAAAAAAAAATTCTGATTAAAAATAACTTTATCTCTGGAGCACCCATTTAATGGACCTAGAAAGAGCTAAATGACAACTCTTAAACATTGACAGGGAATAGTTATTGAAAGATTTATGCTTTTTAGTGGGTTCCCTTAGCAATTGTTACTATGCCTTACACTGCTTAGTATTACCAATAACCAGGAGTAATAAGCATAAATTTGCCACTGACTTACGGACTAGTGGCAACTCTGTAACATGATAGGGACCAGATATTTAGTAAAGCAAATTGATTTTTTCTATAAGCTGGAATCTAATAAAAAAATTAGATCTATTTTGTATAGTGAAGAAGGATAAGTCTACTAAGTGCTATTAAAAGATGTAGCTGTAATTACTGGCCTAGCTGCCAGTTTTCCGAAGGTCGAAGTTCGTCACTAAGGAGGGATCATCCTACACTTTTTTTGTCTTTGTCCACTGTTTCTAAGCCTCTCTAAGAAGAGACAGCACATGGATAGCTGAACTTTCCATTTGCCCAAGCCCAGCTGTCCCTTCCTTCCAAATGGAAAATCACAGGTCTAGGGTCAAGGAACACGTATGGCTCAAGTAATACATAACTAGATAAAGTATACAGGAGATCAGACTAGATTTCTGAAAAATTCTACTAGTCCTAAAAGCTGTAAATCACAAGCAGCCTAAGGCACAGTATGTTCAACAAGGAGGAGCTAAGTCCTGCTTTTTGCTGTTTAGTCTTTTTAATGTTTTACAATGAACAGTCATCAGATAGAAATCCTAGAAATCTTGGAAGCGGTGACCAGACTTCACTAATCATAAGGCTCAGAGAATCATCCTAGGAGATGCAACATTTTGGACATTATTTCTCTAAGGAGGGACAAAATTCCAGCTCCCTGTTCACTGGGGACTAAGTGTTTAGCAGGAAGCAGCATCTTAGTCCCAAAAGTATTTGCAAGCAACCCAGTTCCTGTGTGCCCAGAGCCAGGGTACTGAAGCGGGGTAAGGACACCTCCCGGTCATAACATGGCACACTGTGCACTTCCAAAGGAATCACAGAATCATTATGGTTGGAAAAGACCTTCATCAAGTCCAAAAGTAGTTTCCAAACAAACAATTTTGGATCCTCGTCTTACATTCAGGCCTTTATGTTACCATCCACCCTCTGGACTTGGAGCTGTCCCCTGGATGCAAACAAGAACAGGTAGCTTGCTGTTTCTCAGAAGCCGTGCATGCCATTACTGTTCTCCCTTCATTTCTTCAAGTCAACACTTGGCATAATTTAAGTGAACTGGAGAGAAAAAAGCAACAACATAAAGATAACGTGTAATACTGTTAGGAAAAAAAACCCATTCAATTTAATCCATGTTTTGCGACTGAAGTACTATCTGAGAGCACAGTTTGTTTTCATATTTATCCTACTGTTGCATATAAAATTTTTATTAAACTACATTTAACTAAAGTTAATCTGAATTTTCCTGAATATTTCCGTGCTTTTTAAGCTCCTGTTCCCTTGATTTTTTTAAGATTTTGTTGAAATTCTCTTGTTTTTTTTTTTTTCTCCAGTAATCAATAAATCTTGTTTGAACATTTGACTTTTAAAATACATATTTTTACTTGTTAAGATTTTCATAAAAGTCCAGATCCAAAAAACTGACAGATTTCCTCAAAGTGAGATGGCACATCTGGTCAGTACACTAGGGGCACAAGCCATGTGCAACCCTTCACTTGTTTTGCCTTTTTTTCTCCCATCAGCAAATGCAACACCTGTCCCAATCCCAACACCCATGAAGACAAGCCAGACTTGGTAGCATTAAATAGATATTAGAATAGATATGTATGTCATTGGTTCTGAAACCTACATTATGTCAGGCAAGAACAGAAAGGAGGGTCTGAAAAGTGAGCTGACCTTGAAAAAAAATAGCTACAGTGGGCCAAGCCAGCATATGTGAAAGATCTTCTTCACAGAAAATGTAATAGCAACACTGAAGCATTTAAAATAGTCAAAACAGGAAAAAGAGTTCAACTTAAGTGTAATCATGCCACAAAAGTTGTCCGAATAGTTCTTGGATTAATTCTTATGGTGTTACTTAGAGTAATGTCCGAGCTTATTGGCCTGTTCCAGAGAACCTACCAGCTGCCCACTATCATCATTGCAATGCTCTTGCACTCGTATTTTTCTTTTCATTATAAACCTGACTGCTATTCCTTTCAAAACTCTTTTCCGCTAAACAGCATAGAGTTCCTGTGTTTGTGTTGTTGTGCTAAGAACAGCCATTTTATTAGAAAGTACTTGACCTGTTGTACAGGCTTTTAACTGTATGAATTCTGAAGTGTTTCAAATAAACATAATTAATAAAGACATAATTAATGAAGACTATGAGATACTGTATCCTGAATACTATATACTGCTTTGGAAATAACATTTTTATGAAATACACATTCTCCCTGGCAACACAGCATGGATTTTGTGCAGATTAAAACAGTGTGACACTGCTACAGAACACCAAGGGTCTGGTGTTGAAGGAGGATATAGGTAAGGCTGTGGATGGATGCAGTGAAACATAGGAGGTACAAAGGCAGACAAGGAAGGGTATGGAAAAGAACTCAAGCAATCCACTTCTTAGAAACAGTTCTTACCCACTTTGCACTTTTGGTAGTCTCTGGAAAGCTGAGCACCAACATGGCAAAGACTAAGGGATATCTGCCCAGCTGATGTTTTACAGTACATTTGTCCTTGGAGTCCCCGAGCAGTGCTAGTGTGGGAAGCACTATATTGTTCTAATAATATTATAGATAAGGCTAAAGAGTAAAAACACTGTAGAGTATCATGGCAGGAAGCTCACTGTCCTATATGAGAACAAAAATGCAAGCTGTTATTGCAAAGTACTTGTCAAATCAGTCGCTAGATTTAAAGAGAAAAACAGAACTGAAAATCTGGATAACAAAGGTTTACTTACTTCGGCCAATAATTGAGAGTGGGGAAATGCATATGCATTTGCAGACAAAGTCCTGCTTTCACCAACTGTGACAGCAGTTCTAACTGAGCTCTTTTAGGACTGGAATTTCACCCTGAATAACTGCACAATACAAATAAACTAACTATAGATAACAACAGAGGCTGAGAGGGAATTAAACAGGAATGACACAGAATTTGCTATGTATTTCTGTGATTCTTGCGAAGCAGAGGGGTATTCAGCCACACTTGCATATAAAGAGGGAAGAAATAAGTAGGAATCATTTTTAATGCAATTACTTTCTTATATATGCATACTTGATTATTATTATATTTAATTTACTCAACTGCTTTTCAGATTGGTGTCACTAAAAACAAACTAGAAACTTTGGTTGTAATTCCGAAACTTTTAAACTACCAGTCTGTGAGCAAATGCCTCCTAGCTTTAGTAAATCGTATTTCAGACACAGTGAGCCACTGTAGGTCTGTGGCCTGTAAGTACATATGGAAGTGTCCAGCTAAACCGGGGACTTCATGTGCTAGAAAACTAATTGCACCCACTGAACACTGGAAAGAAATCATCGACAGGCGTGGATTTATGGGAGGGATGTCTAAAACATCATCTCCCCACACATCCGGTGCCGCTGACCTCCTCAGCGGCACCACCAGTGCACAGGTCTGAAACTGCACAACCCGGTCACGGCCTCGTGACGCCTCCAGCCCCTTGCTCTGGTCAGGACAAGGTGCAGGTGGATCATATCTGAGATGAGATGCTGCATCTGTCTGCCGGAACACGACGACTCTAGAAAACGAGAAGGGAGATAAGGAATAAGACCAATCATTTCACTGTAGAGTGGGGAGTTGTGCTCCTACCCACCTCAAATACTCTTGGACTTCTCAATGTTCATCTGATATATTTGACATTACTTTCAAATTGTTTCAGCTTTTCTGCTGTACTTAGGGACAGAGAAAGGCAGGAGAGGAGGGAAAAGACAGACATTCCACAGCTCTGGCTTGCAAGACACAAGGAAAAGATCTCAGCATAACTGCAAGCATAGTCTGAAACCAAGATAATTTACTGGGTTACTTCATTACAAAATAAATTGTTTACAATAGTTTATGAAACACCCACTCCAGTGTCCATGAAAATGGAATGCTGTATTTATGAGGCAACCCTTATGAGAGGTAGTATAATTTTAGTATCCGATACTTGAACTATGCTAAAAATATATTACTTTGTCATCAGGGAACTGTTATAGTAAAAAAAAAAAAAAGAAAGAGAGAGAGAGAGAGAAAGAGAGATTGCAATCTTGAAGACTGGATAGCTCTGAATGGCTGAAAGCTGGGAGTTATAAGCAGTTATAGCACATTGTTCTCTGGTAGTCTAGTGGACAATTAAAAATTACGGTGGCCATCTAGCCCGCTTGCTAGCCCAGGCCTGCTAGCCCAGGCATCTGGAAGTTGCTTTCCATCTTGAGCTGGTCCTTGACAGACTCCTATGCAAACCTGTAGATTTTGGGAACACAGAAGCAACTATGAGGACGGTGGCAGAAAGCTGACGACTGGTGTCAAGCTGTGTGATCCACTACAAAGCCACAGGGAACACAATTCTATCCAGTTCTCCCAGCACCCAGCAAAAACAGTCTGCAAAGCCAGAGCAAGGTGCGGGCTGCACACTGGCCGCAAGGTGATGTGCTCCCACGTGTCAGTTCTCTGGAACACAGTGGGAGCAGCTGAAAACAGTCAGGAGCGGTGAAGTATGTGCACGATCATCAGAAAGCAGATGCAGAAACCTTCTCTAATGAGAGGGAAGGTAACTAGAGCCTGAGAAACTGAAAACATTCTCTGGTTTGGCTTGCAGCAGGGGAAGAAAAAAATCTTAACAGGCACAGTGCACAGAAGAGGCCATTAATCATAAGAAATGCACTTCCTCAAGTACAGTAGGGACATGTGGAATCCTGTCATTTTTCAGACCATTACTCAAGAGCTTTCCAGAACTTCAGAGCATGTTGATGTCTTCCTTGAGACACAGGTTATACAGCCTGGTAATAGGGTTCTGGATTTGAAAATGGCAGCATAGAGCCTTGTTCACCTGGGCTTTGGGAGCCCACCACGTCTGACGCAGATGCCTTGCCTCATCTGGCACCAGTGACTTTCTCCCTAATATCGCGTAAGTGACCTGGGAACCTGACGAACTGTAAATGGACCTCTCTCTTCTGTTCTCTTTCCACATGATCTATCAAATCCTGAAACTGATGCGTCCTGCTGTGGCAACTATTAAAAAAATTACAGAAATATTTCAGAATTTGTGCGCAAAATGTCATGCTTAAATCAGCATCTAAAAAGAGACATTTATTTAAACTTGTAAAGAATCTCTCTGACTTGGCCTTTGAATCTAAAAACCCACAGACAGGTGCCATATTTGCACTGTACAACCAAGGATGGACTGAAACAGAGGAGTCCAAAGGTAGCTGGGGGAGAAAAAAACCCTGCTGACAGTAATGTATTAGGGTTTGACAGGTTTTGAAAGTAAAAAATTCATTAAAAGCTGTTGTTTTTTTAGTAACACCAGGCCCTTAATTCTCAATTCACCCCATCCAACATTGTCTGTGCAAGATCCTGCTCAAATTCAAGTTTCACATTGAACCGAGGCAAATTCTCTTTAAAACAAAAATCTTCCAGCAGGACCCAGCAAGATGGTGCAAAGCATTAGCAAGGATTAAGGAACAGGTCTGGTGCAGCTTTTCTGCCCTGTGATTTTGTCTTTAACGTAATCATATTTTTTCCCAAGTTTTTGCACTAAATTTCTCTGTTAGCAGAGCAATAGATCTGCTCTGTTGGAGAAACAGTAGGAGGGAAAATTTTCCCAAGAAGTTGTACGCATTACAACAAGATAACTGTGCTCTGCATGAAGATATGCCTGCAGGAGCTGGGCTTTTCTGCCACAACAGCAGCCGCTGGTGAGACCCAGTGATACCTCCTGGATGCTCCCCACAGTGAGTCCGCGAGTCCGCATTGGCTGCACACGGCAATGTCCTTGTCTAAATGAAGAAGAGGGAAATTATAGGGGAGAACCATGAGCTCCCTATGAAGCTGAAAAGATTTTTCTCTGCTTATAGCAGAAATGCCTCTATAAAATCCCAGGTAGGCAGTGGTTGTCTAGAAGTCTCTTTTGAAACCAGCAGGCAGAGTTAAGAGAAGTGTTTTTTAACTGCTGCCACAAACACTGCTGACAGCTAAGTGACACTGGAAATCCAAAAGGTAGGAGGTGACAGCAGACCCTGTTGCTTTAACTCTTTATTGGGACTTGTTTAATGGGACTTTATGTTTGGCCATGTGAACTTTGAAATACCTAAGTTCAAATTTCACCTTCAGACTCCCCATCTGTTCTCATTTCATCCTCAGACTTTCCATCTGCTCCCATATAGGCCTTCTTAATGTGATGCCCAGTCAGACAGTATGCTTTTACCATGTGCTTCTGTCTTGGAAATTTTATGGCATATAAGAAACAATAAAAATTTACGTTATACATGTTACCTATGTTAATTAATTCCATTGCACAACAAAGTTCTTTAAATGATATTGTCCAGAACGCCTATTAAAACCTACCGTAGACAAATATGGCAATATTTTATAGCTCCTTAATGCCAGATGGGTTTGGAGTTTAGATATTTGTACTAATGCATTTTGCACTTAGGTACAGCACTGGGAAAAATTGACTGCCATTGGAAAAGAGTTAATAGTAAAATATGATTGTTAGCAAAAAGCAGTGAATGCAAGGTGGACGTAGGCTTTTCTGTCCTAATTTTCACTTGAAAGAAATACAGAATAACCTGCTGGTATGTCATTTTACAAATTAAAAAAAAAAGTGAGAGATGTTATTTGATGACTTCCACTTATTTCCTAGTGCTCATGTGTAAATATTTTCATGTCTGGAATAGCAAGAATGTGCTGGCTAATGACCAAAGATGTGCTGGAAAAAATCCCCTCCACCTGTTCAGAGGCCATTGTGCTAGAAAAGAAAAATCATAAAATACGCAGTGTAAGTCCCATATCAAGGTTAAGTTCACTAAGAACAATCAGTTTATTAAAGAGGTATTAAAAAGCAATTAAAGAAGTATTTGCTATCCAAGGGCAATCCTAGAACTTCTCAAACTTCAGAACTGAGACCTAACAGACATCCTGAACTCTGTGCAGCTCAGTAGCTTGCACAGTGGTCTTGCTTTGGACAGTGTTTCTTATTAGCTTGCTTGCTCCACGAGACCAGGTAGACAAGGCTTTGCAACAAGTGCAAGCTTTGCTCCTGAGATCTTGCTCTCCTCCAAGCATTTTCACAAGGAAGCACCCACAAGGAAACCAGAATGAGACCAGGGATTTCACATTTGAACCCAAAGGTTGAACCCAAAGGTTGTTGGTGTTGACTTAAAAAACAATCCTATATGTCATCAAGGAACTTCCCATGGTGATGGAAATAGCAGAGCCTTTCACAGGAGGCTGTTTTTGAGTCTGCTGTGATGGAGAAGCCCTTGTTGCCTGGTGTAAGTCAACACCAAATCACAAGGGTTAAATGGTGCAGAGTTGTTGATCAGTGAGTGGCCCTCTAGAATAAAAATGAGAAGGGATGCTTCCCTCTGATTTATTTTTCCTCAGAAAAGGTATTCTGCAAGGAGAAGGACAAGGAAAGAAAACGGGGAGCAGACCACAATATCTGTTAATGTGAGCTTCAAAAGTGGGTATTATTGTGTCTAACATTTTTGGAAGCTAGCAAACAGTTACAATCAATGCTGTTCTTTTGCTCAGAGATGCAAACAGGACATTGCATCATTGTGAGAATGGGCATTTACAATAGTGCTGTGATTCAAGAATACTTTTCTGAATAAAAGAAATAAGTGGAGTTTCCTGTTATTTGTGCTTTTATGATATGTCATGCATATAAATCCTCACACAGCTGTGGATATTTGTCATGATAATCATGAATCTTCATAATTTCCTCAAATTTTATTCCTTGTGATTTGTTACTATATATGATGCCAACACCACACTTTACTCTGTTCTTTATTCCATATTATTCTGTTTTTAAACCAACAATATTACTTTGAGAGAGAAGGGATGATACCTGTGTTAAACAGTGATGCACAAAAAAAGGATATATGGAGATATTGATAAGTTTACAAGTAACCACAGACTAAAATCTGTTTGCATAAACCATTCAATGAATATTTATGCATACTAAATATATTCATGAATAGAAAAAAGGGTAAATTTGCAATTAATAATTGAATTGAATAATTTTGATTTACAAATGGGGACATTTTGTTCAAGTTCACTAATTATTGGTTGGTTTGCATGTCTGTGAACTAAATTATTCTAATGCAAATTAAGAAAACAAGTTAATAGCTGGTGTTTCCCTTGAGTTTTGAGGTTCTTTGTATATTTTTTCATCCTATAAAACACATCAGATAGTACACTGTTAGTGGATTGCAGGTAAGCATTTTTCTGATATTGTTTAACTTTAGAGGATGTAATCTTCATCTTGATCCATTATCATTTCACTCATTACTTTTTAGTTAAATAATGATGGGACTGAAGGATTTTGAGAATTAGTTATAGGATATGGATTCTTTCTTTTCTATCTATCTGGTTTGGACACATCCCAGGTCTATAGTAGCCAAAAATTGCTACCATCTGTTGGCGGACCAACAAGCTACAGTATGTGAAATGAGTTTGTGGTCAAATGTGGGTGTCTCACATACTGCAATTAAACATATTGACAACTTGTCATGAGTGTACTGTGGGATTACTCCCAGGGAAGGTGGTGGAAATCTTATCAGTTTAAGCGTGAAGTAGAAGAATCCACTGGCAAAAGCAACAGACCATATGTTCTCAGGAGCAATCTTATCCTGACCGCAAAGGCCTTGAGAAACCCAAATTGTTCATGGCTGTGACTCTGCTGCTGATTATCAGAGATGAATCTTTTTGGAAAACTAACACTGAGACTACTCCTTTGTGTGTGTGTGTGTGTGTACGCGCGCACGCACAAAAGTGACATATAAATACACAGGAATTTCTTGGTTTGAGATTTAAAAGTGACTTAAGTCACTGCAGCTCCACTGCATTTCACAATAAAGAGATTTTAGAAACACTGTACCTACTGACTGTGTATTGTAGGTGTAGATCTGAATCACTGTAATGAAGAATTAAAAATGTGTTGACCTATACCAACCTATAATGAAAAAAATAGATTCATTTTAATTTTCTGTTCTTTCCAGAAAAGCTGTTAGTTATCAAGGCATGGTCAATCATTAGAAAATCATTTACCTGTCTACAGAGAGTTATAAGATGCCTTAACAGCCAGTCAGTAGTCATCTGTTGCAGGTGGAGTTATGATTCACCTGGTTCTGAGTAGGATTCATCAGCAAGGGCTGCCTGTGACCTGCTCGCTTAGCTCACATCTCTTATCAATCAGACAAGGCTCAGCAAATGCACTCCATTACCTCAGACACTTACTTTTCAAAGCAGTGGGTCATATATAAACTCCTCATTTCAGTAAAGTTACTGTGCTCAGCCCAACCTCAAGCTAACTCTCTTCTGCTGCTCATATTTTGTTGAGCTGCTTCCTGACTCACTGGAGCAAAAGGAGGTAGGTTAACTTAAACAATTCAAATAAGCAGGTCTCTACAATTCTACCTCAGTTTCAGTAGGATTGCAACCTCAAGAGAGTTAAATTTGACCTCTTCAGGGACCTACTTGAAGAAATCCCCTGCACCAGGGCCCTAGACGGAAAAGGGGTCCGGGAGAGGTGGCTAATATTCAAGCACCTCCATCACTGGAAAGGCGATGCAGCAGCTCATCCTAGAGACCATCTCTAGGCATGTGAAGGAAAAGAAGGTCATGAGGAGTAGTCAGCATGGATTCACAAAGGGGAAGTTGTGTTTGATGAATCTGATGATAGCCTTCTACAATGGGATGACTGGATGGATGGATGGATGAGAGGAGAGAGGTGGATGTTGTCTGCCTTGACTTCAGCAGGGCTTTCAACACTGTCTCCCATAATACTCTCATTGGGAACCTCAGGAAGTGTGGGTTAGACGAGTGGACAGTGAGATGAACTGAGAACTGGCTGGATGGCAGAGCTCAGAGGATCGTGATAAATGGTGCCGAGTCTAGCTGGAGGTCTGAAGCTAGAGATGTCCCACAGGGGTCAGTGCCGGGCCCGGTGCTCTTCAACTTGTTCATCAATGATTTGGACGAGGGCACAGAGTGCACCCTCAGCAAGTTTGTGGATGACACCAAACTAGGAGGAGTGGCTGACACCCCAAAGGGCTGTGCTGCCATTCAGAGAGACTTAGACAAGTTGGAGAGTTGGGCAGAGAGGAACTTCATGAAGAACAAAAAGTGCAGGATCCTGCACCTGGGGAGGAATAACCCCAGGCACCAAGACAGATTAGGGGTTGACCTGCTGAAAAGAAGCTCTGTGGAGAGGGATTTGGGTGTCCTGTTTGATAACAAGTTAACCATGAGGCAACAATGTGCCCTCATGGCTAAGAAGGACAATGAGATCCTGGTTTGTACCATGAACATTGCCAGCAGGTCGAGGGAGGGGATCCTGCCCCTCTACTCAGCTC
This sequence comes from Crypturellus undulatus, assembly GCA_013389825.1. NCBI lineage: Eukaryota > Metazoa > Chordata > Aves > Tinamiformes > Tinamidae > Crypturellus > Crypturellus undulatus. Next base: position 547,588 of record VWPW01007396.1, read on the forward strand.
TGGTGAGGCCGCACCTGGAGTATTGGGTGCAGTTCTGGGCTGTCCAGTGCAAGAGGGATGTGAAACCTCTAGAGAGGCTCCAGCATACAGCGACAAAGATGATTAAGGGACTGGAGCATCTATCGTATGAGGAAACACTAAGCGAGTTGGGCCTGTTTAGCCTGGAGAAGACTTGAGAAGGAATCTGATCAATATGTATAAATACCTGGGGGGAGAAGGTAAAAAAGATGGGTCCAACTCTTCTCTGTGGTGCCAAGTGATAGGATAAAAGAGGATGTGTACAAGTTGAAACACAGGAAGTTCCATCTCCATTTAAGGAAGAACTTTCCTGTGAGGGTGACAGAGCTCTGGAACAGGCTGCCCGGGGAGGTTGTGGAGTCTCCTTTGGAGACACTCAAAACCCGTCTGGATGCCACCCTGTGCCTCGTGCTCTAGGTGTCTCTGCTTGAGCAGGGCGTTTGGACTATGTGACCTCTAGAGGTCCCTTCCAACCTTAACCATTCTGTGATTCAGCTTTTAGCCTTGCCTGTAGTTGGTAATAAATACAGTTGAAAATGGCAAATACATGACAAACCTGGGAAACCTGGGAAACCCAGAGCTGAAGTCACCAGAGAACCTATGACCGTCCTTCTGAGGAGGGCAATTACAATGACCCAGTCCTGGGCCTGGGGTGGAATTTCCCTGAGCAGAGCCAAGAAGAGCCCTCCTGGGGACAGCCACGATCCCAATGCTCCCCAGACTCTCACAGAAAGCACTTCATTCACAGCCCATTGCTGAGGAAAACCTGTCAGACCCACTAATGTCATTACCTTGATCAAATTAACCATGTTCAGCACACAGGAGTAGCTATAGGTCACAAGCTGTTGCAGTGCTGTACCAATTCCATCTCTGGAAAGACAGAGTTGGGCTGGTCTCTGCAGTTTTGGCAGGGAGGTAGCAGATACACAGATGCTGTTCTGGCAGACCTCAGTTTGCTGAGCTGATGGAGCACCTGTGCTCTGACTCACTGCTGTTCACAGCAGAGCTCCATTCCATGAGTAAACGGATGGCATGGGCAGTCTCACTGCTCCAGTAGGCTGAAAGAGCACAAGAATATTTTGGGGAATGGAAAGTCATGCAGCAGAACTCCCTCCCCATCGCAGGTGCAGAACTGCCACCCACAGGTTTCTCTCATCCTTTTTGCAAATGAGCCATTTTTCTTGTCATTTTCCTGGCAAAGACCTGGCAAGGGACTACCACTCTTTTCTCCTGTCTCAAGAAAGTTTCCTCCCTCTTGCTCTGTGGTAAACAGCTCACACATCTCTGTGACCTCTTCTGTCCCAAAACAAACAAAATGAAATGCTCTCGGTTTCTGAAATGAAGTCTGACTTTCTCCATGTGTAGGAAGGAGAGTGATATTTATACTCACATGTCATAAAATCTTAAATTTCACACAGGAAATCAAAAATTTGGAAAGCATACACACACAGAGCCATTGTCTAAAATAAGTCCTTCTGTCTGTATCCTTAAGGCCCTGTGCGCTAACATAGGAAAATAAATTTGTGAAAACAGTTGAGAGAAAGGAGAAAGCTAATCAGTTTGATGATGATCAGTTTGAGTAGAAGTTTATCACAGTCTCTTTGAAGATACCTAACAGAAGTTCCACAGGTAGACATCTGGTGAGGCTTAATAACCATGAACGGTGAACACATCAGGTTCTCATTAGTGAAATGTGAGTTCATAAGGAATAACTCTCTTGTCAAACTTGGGAAAAACTGATCGCAAAAGAGACCCAGGTTTGATACCTCTCTGTCAGGTTGGGAAGAGAATTTTTCTTCAAATCCAGAGAAGCTTCTCTCTACTAAAATGTCAATGAGCATGATCAAAGCAGAGTAGGAACATGAACACAGTCCATCTTGGTCCCACACAAGCACTAATGTTGATCAGATCTGTCTATGTGCTTGTACTGCTCTTTCATGTGTCGTCTTGATACTTCTCCTGTTTTTTCTCATGGAAACATGGAAAAGCATCCATCTTCCTTCAACACAGAGCAAAAGACACACTAAAGCATCAACATTGTTGTCAAACTGAAATCTTTTCTGCACACCATGTCTACTGGTCATAGGATTTTTTAAGGTATTTTCAGAAGTCCCTCAAATACTTAGAAAGAATTCCTGCTTACTCTATGAGTCCCAAAACTCATAATAAGAAAAACAAATGCTTTTAATCCCTGACACTTTCAATCTTTTCTTGCTTCCTCTGAGTTCTAATTATTCCCTGGGAAACATTTTATATTTAGAGAACATCTTGATCACAAACACTAGGTCAATATATTATCATACTAGATTCAAAATGAATCTGGCAGGAAATATATCAACTCCAATTAGCATTTACTGCATCTTTAATTCAGTACAAAGACTTTCCTGGAATCAAACACATCATCATAATTTTAATAATTCACATTGACCCTCTGGGACTTAGAAGTGAAGTGAAAAACACAGCAACATTGTCTTTTGTTATTGCTCCAAGTTGTTCAAGGATGATGAGCAATGTTTGGATGAGGGCTGTTGTTTTATAACATAATTCCTTTTTTGTTGTTGTTGTTGGAGTTTTTTGTTTGTTTGTTTGTTTGTTTGTTTTCTTGTTTTCCTCTTTGTAAATCCAAATTCTTCAGTCCTTTCTTTTCCTGGAGGATTTTCCCAGAAATGGCTCCCTAGGGGCCCTGCACTTTGGGTGTCTTGCAGCACTTCTAGCTTAACGGAGAAAGCCTATCCTTTCTTGGGGCCTCATGGACATGCATCTTTATACTGTGCTTTAGCTTGGTATTGCTTACTTCAATTTCATATAATATATTAGGAAGGAGTTTATCTGTAATATTCTCTTCTCTGTTCTGAACTGTTGTAAATATGTCTGTTAATAAGTCATGATTAAAGAAGTTTCCTGAGTATACAGATGAGGGAAGGAGGGAGTTATAAAGAAGCAGTTAGATTGACCCAAAATAAAATATTTTATTTTATTTCTTGCTAAAAAAAGAAAAAAAAATAGATTCATGTTTCTGGGTAAAGCTCCTCTTTAGCCTATGCATCTCCATGTAGGCCTAGCGGAAAGTCCAGATTAGTTTCTAGATCTCCCTGGGAAGACGCAGACTTACACTCGCTAACAGAGGACACCCTACCTGTCCCGTTTGTATTTGTAAAGCAGATTCACGTCATTCCTCATTACATATTAAGTGAGTCAGAAAGAAACACAAAAGACTATTCCCTAGCCTGGTGAAAATGAAACAGCTATGTTCCACAACTGGTTCCAATAAAAATATTTCTGCACAGAGGAAGAGCAAGGACCAGGGAAACTGAGGAAGCTCTTCTCTTCTGACAGCACTTTTCTTCTGACAACAGTTAGGCCATGGTCTTGGAATATCTGAATCTCAGATACAGCTGTACCACCCTTTCACAGCAGATATTGGACTAGGAGAAAATAAATCAAACTTTTTATTTTTTTATACTACTCATCCTAGTCTTATTTTTTTCAGTAGAAACTATCTAGAGAATCTGCATCAATTTTGTGAGTAAAGAGAGAGCAGGAGACGGAAGCTTCAGACCACATGCTTTGCCCCCATTGACACAGAGTGGGACACCAGTGAGTCTGGAATAGCAAAGCACTTGTGCTAATTTTATGAGAGTAACTTACTTTCCAGGGAGCTGTACAATTCCCATATTAGTCTCAACCATCAGCTCCCCACTGGTTCTCACAATGCTCTAGGAGATGCTGACCACCAGTCCTCAAGTCCACAAAGGTGCTTCCCTCATGAAATATATTGTAATCTTTTGACTGGAAATTTTAACCTTATTTTCATCCAGATGATGTCCAGGTGAGCTCAGCAAACTGCTGTCATAAATAGGAAGATATCAGGCTTAAGAAGCAACTGATTTACCATGCTAAATTCCTTTTGGATGACAGACATCTGCTAGGGATACTTACTGTTCCTTCTTTGTCTGGTCTTATTTGGGAGCTTTCTGGAGGTCCTCATCCCCATCCTTCACAGCAGGTTTGCAGAGAGGATTAAGAGACTTGAGTCTAGGACAGTAGATATGTCTACAGCTATCAGAGGTTCACGATTTCTCTTTACATTTTCATAGCAACCCTGACACCCTTGGTGCTGGCTACAAACACGTACAAGTTAGTTTTACTTAGTTGACCTAGAGTGATAGACTGAGATTTTTAAACAAATGGCAAAATGTGTTTCCATGTCCTCATCTTTTTGCCCACATCAGTTGACTCTATCATGTACTAGGTACCTGCATGATTGAGAGTGCACCTCACACTACCTATACAGCTGTAGACACTGCCAACCCATTTCAATTCTAACTCTGGGATTTAAGTTGCCCTTAGGTCCTGAAGTCTCAGGTTATGCATCTGCTTGCTGTAAAGCTATTTACGGCAAACCGATGAGGCTGAATCAGTTATTCTGTCAGTAATCAATGCCTCCAGACCCATTAACAATATGACAAGCATACGAAAGTTTATTGCTTTACCCTTCACTCTTGGAGTCTTGCAAGCGCTTTCAGTTTGTCTAGTTTTATCATGTTTGTCACAAAATAATTCTGTGAAATTATGCCTATATGATTTTTAGGGAAGAGTGAAAGCAGAACAAACTGTAATCATGCAAACAGCAGAGAAAAAGACAAAATGTAGTAATACTTAGATGTGTTATGCAGTTTATGCAATTTTTGAACCCCATCACTGCACATTTCATCTCATGGAAGAAACTGACAGGACAGACAACGTAGTTTTCACTTTGGGAAGCTACTCCAAGAGGTTGGATGTGTACAGAGCACCCACATTCTAGCACATATTCTGAAGTGCCTGGTTCGGCAAGACAAAGGTGGAAGCTAGCCATGTAACCTGTGGGGTAATCCACAGAGGAGTCCACAGTCTCCTCAGTGGTGAGTGAGAAGCAAGTTTGATTCTGTCCCAGGCAATTCACTTACTGAAGGTGGGCCACAAAGTGTAAAAGTAATCAAGATTTGTGGCTGAGAAGATAAAATGCACAGTGGTAGAGAAGGCTTAGCAATTTTCACAGTCAGGACTGGGTTCATAATCTTTCTGAATTTCTGAAGCCATCTAACTCAGGCAGTAGTAAGAACCTGCTTTTCACTTATGCTTATGTCTTTTATGTATTGCATTAACAGTTAATTTAAACCTCTTCAAGGTTCCTTAGAGATACATCTCTAAAGCAGTGTAAAAGAGCCAAGCTATAAGTTACTCTAGGCTGGAAACCTTTTCTCTCCTAATATTTATTCAGCTTTGTGTGGATTTCTTCAGTATGGAAACTATACAAGGTTTTAATTGAATATGTCCCCAAAAGCCTTAAAACATTGCTGCCTTAGCTGATCATTTCCAAGAACTCTCCTCTAGAACAATTTATGCACTGCACTTGCTAAGAACACAAAGATTCGCTAAGTGAATATGAACTATCATACAGAATACTTGGACTTTTGCCAGAACCTACATGAAATGAAAGTATTTGCATAAATGAAAGGACTGCCCGATTTTTCTCATGGTTTGCCCATATAATTGGAAAGTTTTGCCAAAATTTTTCAGCACCAAATGGTTTATGCTTCTGTCTCAGGCCACATGGCATGCAATTCACCTCTGTGCAGAGAACTAGCACAGCATTCGTTGGGGAGGGGGGGATGGTTTGGCTTGTTTGTTTTGTTATGTTCATTTTTTTTTCCAACAGGCCTTTGGATAGAAAAGAACTCCAACCACCAAGCCTTTTGCACACTGTGAAGGCCACAGGTGATTTTGCTAGCTCTGCATCTTTGAGACGGTCATTTGGGACCGGGAATAACCAATCCAAACTCCAGTAGCCAAACTCCATTTCAAAACAGAGTGTTGCAGTATTGATTTTATATTTCAAATCACCAGAACAAGCAGTTTTCGCAGCAGTCACTTCATAAGAACATCAGTGGTAAATTGTTATAAAGAGTTTCATTCGGCTATCCCAAAGCACGTTGGTTTTGCTAAGCTTTAGTCTTGAATGTAAACTGTTTGAGACACTGTAAATAACAGCATCTATGGGATAAAATAACAATTGCTTTAAAAGGCAAATGTGGTATTTGTCTTCACGTAAAAACAATTAAACAGTAAAATCTCTTTTTATCTCCCTCGTTCTTCCTCCACTGGGAGCCTCCTGCAACCCTAATTGCTGAAATGTAGCATTCAGTAACAAGGTTTTCTGATTTTGAAATACAGATCTTTGAAAAACAAAAGCAGGCCATTTTAGTAGTATCCCAATTGGAAATTGTTGATTATTCTGTATTTTCTTCCCAAAGTAACCACTGGGAAAAGCAGTTCCTTTCATCTGTCTCAAAACTATCTCAAGTCTCACCACTGATGTGGGGCAATTTTTTCAAATTGTTGGTTACTCTTGGAATTAAAACTGTATCCCACTTCCCACCATGTGTTACAAAGCCTCAGGCTTACTTTGAACCAAACGCTCTTTAGCCTCCTGCTTTATTCGTATGTCAGACTCGACTCATACACTGAGAGGCTCAATGTATGTAACGGTTGCTCATTATGAAAAGAAGATAAATGTCTACAAATAGGGACAAATTAGAAATGTATACAGAAGCCTAGGTTTGTCCTACTTCACAACAGACAGCAAACTTAAGGTGTCTTAATCAGGAGTACAAGTATTTCAGGGTGCCCATGGAGTCAACAGAGACAGGAAGGCACCTCTTACATGCAGCAATCTTCACATAAGACCAGAGGCTCCACACATTGGAAGGGTGAAAAAACAGTTATATTATCAAGTTGAGGTGCATGAGATGGGAGTGAATCAGTATCTATCTGAGTGTGCTGCGAAATGTGGATGATTCTTTGATTAAGATAGCTGTCTGGAAAGACAATGTAGTCTCTTTCCTTGGTGATAATCAAAATCCAGCTGGACATCGTCATGGACAACCTACTGAAGTTGTCTCTAGAGTCTCCTCCCAACTCCAGGTATTCTGTGATTCTCTCATTCTGCGATTTTGACACAATGTTTTTTATGTTATGGAGCCTGGAAAAGCTGTTATGCAGTAAGCAGCTAAACTGTAGGATCACAGAATATTTTAGGTTAGAAGGGATATCGAGAGATCAATTAGTTCAAACACCTGCTAAAATTAGGCCCAGCCTCGACATCAAAATATGTTGCCAGGATCTTGTTATTTTGACTTCTGAATGTATCCAAAGGTATAGATTCCACAGAGATAACCAGATTTTTTGGAGGGGTCGAGGGATGATATCAAATATTGCATAAAAACATCCTGTGACAAGTGAGTCTAAGATTAAACACAGCAGCACAGAAAATCACATGATGAATAGTTTGGGACTTTTTAGCCAGAATGAATGCAAACTTTTGGCTAGATCTCTATACAGGTGTGTGAAGCCACATATGAAGCTGAGCACTGTGAGCATTTACCACAACTATGTTCACACAGTGTTTTGAGGATATCAGCACATATATCATGTGTGCTCCTATTCAAGTTCCATCTTCTTCCTGTACCATCAGAAATAAATCCATGTTTCTTTACAGGTTGAAGTCACTTAGTCTTAGAAACTAGGCTGGTGACCTAGCTATCAATCACACACTACTGAGTGTATACACCATTCTATACATTAGGTGACAAAGAAAAGTGTAATTTGTGTAAGAACCTAAAAGAATATCAAATTGTAAACATCAAGATCAATGCTTTTTGACAAAATTAATTTATTATTCATGTGTATGATATCTCTTTTATTTTTTTATTTAAAAATTGGGAAATCATCTGTTGCTTAAGTCATCTGCACAAGATTATCTGTTTTAGGCATAATGCTAGGAAAAAACAATGTTCCACTTGTAGGTCCTGGGTGTTGCTGTAAGAGCTTATGGACAGCAAATATTTCTTGTCAGCTTTCAGCATTTGTTTCTGTTTTTTTTTTTGTTTTTTTTTTTTCCTAAAAGCTGTCCATGCTGTCTCTTTTACAAATTAATCTGAAATTTCAAAAGACCACACACTTGGCTTTTCCATTATTTTTTTTCCAGAAGCCCCTAAAAGGGAGAGGAGCCTTGTTAGAATATTTTTTTTCCAGAATAGAGTTTGAACTGGAATTCCACTGGTGAAATGTTATTTCTCTCTGGCCAACATCCATAAGTTCCATCTTCATATTAGAAGTTTATCATCTTGCTTAAACTGGAACTGTGTCCAGCTGGGGAGATGCCATTCACCTCCCCTCTTCATCTTATTAAATATTCAGAGAAAGAATTCAAACAGCTAAAAATGTGTGGCTCATAATATGCAGCCTGAATTTATAGTAATACTATCTGCACACTAATAAGGAATTTGAAAGCTATAAAGATCATTGTCATTGTCCTTAAGGATTTATGTCCTTATCCAGTCCATTTCCATATTAGCAATGATAGACTAAGCAGTCACTTATTAGAATTGCCAACATTTTCCCTACTTTCTTTTTTGAAGTAAATTGCACAAAGCCCACTAATACAAAATGAATCTGAGGTTAAGAGAGAAATTGGCATAATAACAATTCAATCCATACATTTTTCAGGTAATCTCACTAAATAATTTGTAATAGAAAGATTTTGATCACCCCAGATCACCCAAAGTAATTACTGTTTTATCATAATAATATGCAAATTTTCTTCTGACTTTTGCTGACAGTCCTTATTTGCTTGGGGTCAAACCCATTTCTCAATACATAATCCTGTAATTCCATGTGAAAAGGACACTATACAATTCAAGAACTTCCACTGACAAATGTTAATGTGACATATACTGCAGCCATGTTTTAAAGGACTATTTATAAGTATATTTATGAGTGTAGTCCTTCAGGAGCCGTCACTTCACCCTCAGTAGCAGAAAGATCTGATGTTCCATTAAAACATAATGGAAGTCTGCTTAACCATGCATCACCAGAAGCAAATTTTATCCACTGACTAGTCACCTGTGTGCTTGAGGTTAATTAGGAGATAAGTCATGGATTTGCAGGTTCCACACTGTCAAGATGAGATAGAGATCAGAGAAATGAAGGTATGGAGATTAAGGCCTGGAATTGGGAGTTTTAGATGGCTTTTGTGGTGGAAACTCCTCTTGCTTCAGCTCAAGATGAACTCAAACTGTTGCCACAGGAATATGCCAAACTGCTCCTGCCTGGTGGCTGCAGCTTGCACAAAGCAGCTATGGTCTCCTGAAGACACTCAAGGAAGTCCTCAAAGGCCTTTCAGCAACACACACAAAGTAGGGACATCTCAAACACCTTAGTCTGACAGCCAGGGATTTCAGAGGACATGACTTTGCCTTCCCTAGTCCTCTGTTTCTCTCATCACGAGCCCACATGCGCATGTGTGCTTGTATCGCCATCGTCTTCACATTTGAGCCTCTATCACCAAGAATGAGAGTCTCATGGTTCCTTCCAGCCTCATCAAACATTGATTAGCACTGTAGCTGCCCAAGACAGTACATTTTATTTTACATACCAATGGTAGATTCAATCTGGCAAAGCACTGTCTTAAAAATTGGTCCAGCAAAGTACACTAGATTTGATGTGTTTGGCTATGAAAACCTTTCATTTTGCCAAGGTTACATTGTCTGAAGTCTCAAAATAGGAGTTATCATGTTATTTAAGATGAAAGGTAGATTAATTTGTGGTGCTTGGGCATGACATATGTAATTTTACACTTTATCTGTAGGTGTAATATTAGATTCTGCCAGAGCAGGCACCTGGTATCAATGTTCATTCTGGCGTTGGTTCAGCAGAACTTACAGCTCATGCAAAGCCATGCATTTGTGTATAGAAAAATAACCTGGAAGATCCAGAGATAGTCTAACATTAAAACTGAGAGGCCTACCCAAACATCTGTGGGTGACAGGAAAATAGATGGTTATGCTCTCTGGTGGTGGTAAGATTTTGGAGTGATGTGGCAAAAGCAACTGCTATGTTTCTGTATTAAGAGTTGTTTGGAGAAATGTGCTGCTTATATTAGAGCATACTAAATAAAACTTAATTTTGCTCTGGAGAAATACTTTTCCTGTTATCTGCCTGCCATAGCTGTTTGCCCTGGCAGATAGATTCTTGAAGAGAAGGAAGACTTTCATCACAACTTCGGTGGACTGAAAATTGCAGCAGACTCCAAATAACAGATGTTTCTGTGGACAGGCTAGGCATTGAGCATCAGGGGATATCATCACGTAGAATCAATGCTGAGAGGGACGTTTCTAGTGTCAGTGCTAGGAGCAGTCATTTAAAATCATTCCTGGAGCTAGTGTAGAACAAGTTTATCAAAGTCATACCCTGATCCAGATTATTAGCATGCAACTGCATGCTTCTCACAGAGAAAGCAATTACAGAGCCTGGTCCGTTTTCTAAACCGTATTCCCAGAACTGAAATAATCCATGACTAGTTTAAAGCTTCCGGTCAAAACTGGAAGACAGCCTCATATTTCCATTGCAGGTTACCCATCTTGTTATTCACCTATCCATATTTTTCGAACTACAACTTTTACATAAAAACAGAAGTGTTATGTTGCACATAAACGGTAAAATGACTGATTTCACAGCAGGTCTCTGTGTACAAACAGCTATAAAAGATAGGCTACACAGGATTTAGCAGATCATGCTAAGAGTACTAACTGTAGCAGTATTGTTTCACATCTTTGAATTTATAGAGACAGATCAGTGTAATGAGAGAATCAGTGATTCATTTCTACCACTAAATAAAAGAGGTATGTTCCAACCATTATGACTTACCATTAATAAAAGCACCTATGCTTTGAATAAGATAATCAATAATACCCTCAGTTTTGGAATAGATTTTATACATTTTGCATGCAATTCTTTTTTTATTTTTTCTTTCTTCACTCCTCACTTTGTAGTTTTTCTTCTTGCTCCTTCATCATATCAAGAAGAGTTTGTCAAATTTTAATTTTTCTCTGTAAACTGCACTTTTGAAGGTCAAAGACAGCATCTCAGCATCTAAGGTTTATGTGTCGTTTGGCAAAATGAACAAAAGTTGAGAGATTTCCTTTAAGTAAAATCTTTAATGCTCTCTCTAATCCCCTCTGCAAATAGCCAAAACAGAGCAATAATGAATCATATATAAGTCTTGTCACCTTTCCTGCAAACACTGAAACTGCAACTATTTCTACTGTAAAAGGAGTTATAAAAAAGCTGATATCTCATGCGATAAGTCAGAGTGAAGCAACACAGTTGACTGTGCACTGTTTTGAACCTCTGGAGAAAATTTGCACCACGGTTAGAAAAAAAAATTATTGCAAAATGTCACTGGATAATATTTAAATATCAAACAAATTTTGAAAAGTTATGCATGTCTATGCGCACTTGAATTGAGATAGGCAGAAAGAGAAAAGTAGAAAAAAAACATGCTGTAATTGTTTGCAAATTCCTACAGATGTTTATTCATTTCCTCTTGTTGAAATTCTATTTGGTATGTACTCAGAAGAAACTATATAAAGGAGATTGCCTACTTTAAGAACATTCTTTCCATTAATGATAGTATTAGAGGACTGGCCAAAGAGAGGATTTCTGAATGGAAACCTTGTTAAGAGTTGTGGTAATCCAGGCTGTGGCTGTTTTTTTTTCCATGTCGTTGTTGGGATGGGATTTTTGGTTTTGGTTGATCACATTTTCGTGTCTTGCACTGTCTTTGACAAACAGCTTCAAACTTGAGAAACATGCCTGTATTCTAAAAACTCCTTCATTTCCTCAGTCATCATAATATTCAACAATTTTTGGGAATTATTCTTGAATACAGATACCAAAAAAAACAACCCACTCTACCACAGCTTTTACCAAACTCAGCCATAAATGTCCTGTTATATTACTCAACAGAATATCTGTAATGCAAAATTTTATCTTTGCAGATCACTATCATTGTGGGAGAATTTCACAGAAATGGCCTAGCATAATAAAAAAACATGATGTTATGGTTAAATATCCTTATGTAGAGGTAGCCTGACTCACATGAGTTATCCCCATTTTAGAGATCCAAAGGTTAGAATGAAAACATTAGATCATATAGGCTGTCTGTCTAATTCAAACCATAGAATTTCATCCACTTCTGTATTGAAATCAGCTGCTTAGGCTTGCCAAGAAAAATCATCTGAAAAGACTTTGAGCCCTGATTTGCAAAGAAGTAGTAATTCCTGTCAGTCAAGTTATTCCCCTATTCTTTGAGAAAAATGAATTTTGGTTGGTGAATATGTTAGGGTAATAATAAAAAAAAAAAAAAAACTTCATTTTACTCATCCTAAATATCACCAGTTGAAAAATGCAGGACATGTTTTGCAAATAACCTTGTGGCTTTAGCACTAGGTAGTGATGTTTCCAAACATTAATGACAAAAAAAATAAGAAAAAACATTAATAATGAAAATACGAATGTATCCATCCATCTACCTCTCAGTACCTGAGGAGCTTGAAATTACACCTCAGCTTTTCAGATTAACATCCAAATTAATGTTGCCTCAAAGTACATGACTGGAGGCTGGCAGGAAGGTCATAAGGCCCATATTTTCTCATAAACCAGACCCATAGAATCATGACTGTCTGAAAAACAAACAAATATATATGCAAGATATAATTAAAGATTCATACATAACTAAAATCAGGATTCTTGGAATTTAAATCAAAGATTTTAAGTATTTAGTTATAGTTTATTTTTCTTTGTTATATGTTATGTGTTTTTATTTTTATTCACTCGTAGCAAACTTGCATTAAAATTCACACACACACACATATTAACTGTTTCTTTACAGTGAATAATATGCCTGCTCTTTGTGTATAGAGAGGGTACCAGTGGCTAAGTTCAGAACTGAGTTTCATTCAAACCCTTCACTTACTTTTGTAAGTGACAATTCTGCCAACAACCCTTGACCCATTGAAAAAAAAAATCAGCATATCTGAAAAAGGTCATTCTTTAACTCCTTCTAAAATAAACTCTTAACTTCCCCAAATTAACCCCTTGGGAAATTTTGTAATTTTAAGGGTATATTTACTCTAAAACAGGCAGCAGATTTTATTTCCCAGCTTTGCTTAGTAAGACTTTTCCTCTGTCACAATTATTGCAAGGGGAATACTTAAGTCACAGCACTTCTCTGAATGCCTGCCAAGTAAAGATAGATCAAGTGTTCGGTTACATATATAAAGATACTGTGATGATTCCATAATAAAACACACATCTTCACAATTTACTGACATAAACCTTTGGAATAAACAATATTTCACAGAACAGCCAATAGTGAAATAAGCCACAGCTGTAACAGCTATCCACAGAAGTTCATATACATAACAGCCAACGATCAGTAGAAATTAGGGAATCATACAAGGCAACTCTCCATCATCTTTATATGGCAATAGCAATCAGGAGAGGTGCCTGAAGACTAGAAGAAATCCAATGTCACAGCTGTCTTGGAAAAGAGCAAGAAGGAGGACTTAGGGAACTACAAGTCAGTCACACTCACTTCCATCCCTGGAAAGGTGAGGGAACAGCTATGGGAGACCATTTTGAAGCATGTGAAGGAAAAGACAGGACTCCTGACCAGGAGTAGTCAGCATAGGTTCACAAAGAGGCAATTTTGTATAAGCAACCTGATAGGCTTCTGTGATGGATTAATTGTCTGGGTAAATGGAGAGCAGAGGATGTTTTCTACTTTAACTTGAGGAAGGCTTTTGATGTTGTCTACCTTGACTCAAGGAAGGCTTTTAACACTCTCTGCCCTAATATCCTCCTAGGCCAGCTCAGGAACTGTGGGCTAGGTGAGCAGACAGGGAAGCAGACTGAGAATTGGCTGAATGGCAGAGCCCGGAGGGTTGTGGTTAGTGATGCAAAACCTAGTGGTATCACATCGGTAACAGCTACGAAAATAGGAGATGACTTCTCTTTTAAAGTCTTGAGATGAGTAAGGTGAGGTAGGTAAGGAGCCTGCTCAGGACCTCTCTCAAATTCCACACCTTTAGGTCATTAGCAGAGCTAGCAATAGCTAGTTAGCTTTTAGCCACAATGGATAAACTTTTACAGTCCTTGTATAGAAATGAATGTCTAGGAATATGGATTTAATTTGCATTTCTTTAAAGGCATATGAAACGAATTGAAGAGTGCAGATGTTAATGATAATAGAAATCAAGGAGACTCTTCCTGGAAAGGATGAAAAGTTTTGTCCTCACTAGTCCGTTCTTCTACACAGCTTTGTTTAATCATTTTTATGTCATTAATCCAGTTAATTGATAGTTTTTAGCATATTTGTGTGCTTTTTATATTTCAGTGCAATATTTCTTAGGGTTCCTTGCTGACAAATAACAAGTTAAGCTGCTAACTGAAATAAAGAGTGAGAACACAGTATTTACCAATGGGTATAAGACATCTGGTGAAAATATGTTACATCTAGAAATGTCAATAGTCTATTTTATATGTCTTAACCTTCAATACAGAATATACACACACACCAACTATACATCAACCTATAAGCGCAACATCAAGGCAAGTGACAAAATCAGAGATGTCATTTTACAGTATACAACATTAAAGGTATTCTAAATAGTTATATCCTCATACATGAGACAAAAACAGAATGCCTAGTATTCTGAATTCTGAATGATGACAAATGCTCCCTGGTGGTTTAGAGAGTTGTTGGGTCTCCAGGAAGAATGCTGCACAACAGTGGTTGTGCTGTAGTCATTACAAAATGGAGTGCAGTTAGTTAGATACCACTTATAGTGGCATAGGAATTAGTCAAGTCATCCTTGCAGAAAGTTTGTCAAAAGTATCTGTGATGCCTTTTGAATGCTATTCTTTTAGCCACACAGTTCATGGATCATCATCCTCTTCAGCCTAGGAGGACTTAGACCATGGTAGTTCTCCGTTACAAAAATTAGTCCAGTGAACATACTCTAAAATGCATTTCTTAAAAGAAAACACTACTAAACTTACTCTCTATATCCTTTATTTAATTGTTAAATGGTACAATATGAGCCAACTAGCTTTTCAGATGACATAAATTAAAGCCAAAGGAGCTGTGAAGATTTAAACCAAGTGGAGAGCTGGCCTCCCTGACTGGAAATAATAAAACCAAGGGGGTCTTTGCCTAAGACGGATAAGAACAGACCCATAAGGTGGTGACTTCCCCTCACTTGGCCACTGTCCCAATGCAGTAAAATAGAGCAGCACCTCTGCAGCATAGTAGAAGATATCCAGGTATTGTACATTTGCAAGGCGCATGTCAGCAACATGTTGACAGTAACATCCATGGTGCTTGTAAATAATGGAGGGATTGGCAGCTGGAAGGTCCTCTTCTCTGTCACCTCGGTCCCTCTGGAAAGCCAGGACTTTGGGGATGGCCACTGTGAGGAGGCTCAGCCATAGCACTAAACACAGCATTGTGTACAGCACTCCCTAGGAACTGGTAGCATCTCGGGGTCACAGCACCAAGGCACTTTTGCTGCCTCAGAAGAAGCCAGTGATTTTGCAGTGAAATTCCTATATGCAGCTGGGAGTGAGGGAGAGCGTATATTATAAAGATCAGATGGTAAATCATTCATATAGTATAATACATTTATGAAATGATAATGGAACTCACAGTCACAGTAGGAGAGGGGAAGATAAAATACATTTAGTGCTTAAGAAGTTGTTAAATATTTGGGTAGGGCAGAGGGATTCCTTCGGCACTTTCCATCCCCTATGTGTAAATTGCCATTAAAAGTTGATTCAACCCCAGACATGTTCAATGTTATTTCAAACAAGAGAGAAACTTAAATACTAAGTTACAAGCTAATGAAAGATAAATAAGAGAATAAGATGGAGGGATAGAAAGCAAGGTGAATAGGAGGCAAAAGAAAATGGCAAGGCTGAGATACTTTTTGAAAGTTTGCCATAGAGAGCAAAGCAGAGATAAAAACGTAAAGAAAGCTATCTTGCCAAATGACCTGTTGTAAGAAGATTTCCTCAAATCTCTAACTGAAGCTTGCTGCTCTGGATCATCAACACATATGGCTGCCATATGGCCCATTAACACCAACAGACTGGGGTTCTGGTGCATGGGCTGACTGCTGGGAACAGAGGGGAGATCAGATGGCCTGATCCACATTGCAGAAATGGAATAACCCAGGGTTGCTGGGGCTGGCTCTCATGGTTTGCCTGTGAAGCAATCCAGTCTGCATGGAATTTCAAGGGGTGTGGTGAAAATAACAAAAATCCTATCTCTAATACTTTTATTTTGCTTCAAGGCAAATTGTTTGCAAAAACTTTCCTTTTGATTTCTCTTATCCAAATAATTCCAGCTTAAATTGGAACTCAGCTATTAATCTGATAATGACATGGCTGAGACACATTCTCTGACGATTGATCTCAAATGACTTACCAGGCTTTACTTTACCCCATTGTCTGCATTCCTTTCCAGCCAGGAGTCCTGTCAGTATTTAAAACACACACAAAACCCCCTCAAATGTAAGTATTAAGATGATTACAATGTACCTGGAAATATCCTTTAATTTTAATTTTGTTTTATTTTATTTTTAGCTTCAAAGCTTTCCCAGGAATGAACACCTGTCTTTCACAGCATTACAAGAAATAGTCAGATACCTCAGATGCTTTGTTGTGTCAAGTCCTCTAATAGGGACACTGTGAGTATAAGTCACATTTTAATTAATGATCAAAGCAAAGGACACCTGTAAATTTTGGTTCAGTTTCTTCAGTTCTTTGATATCAGGTTTATCCATTAGAAAAGGACTCCTTTGATGCATATCCTGCTGACACAAGGTATCTTTCATGCCTAGATGCCATGGTGACTCGAGCCTTACAAATGCCAAAACAGAACAAAATGAAGAGAATACTATGTTTTTTACCCCATCCCACGTATCGGTTTAAATCTTATCTCCAAAAGCAGCAAAACTCCCTCCATACAGTCTTCTTTTCTCCCATTGCTCTCATTTCCATTTCAGACCGCAGTCAGCTTAGATGTTTAAGGTGCCTTTATGGGTTTTTGTTAGGTTCTGGCCCTGGGGGTTAGTGAAGGTCTTGTGTAACCCTTTTAGCCTGCTCACCCTACCCATGAAACTAGAACCAGGAGGCTGTCCATGGTGGAAAGGTAAGGAAATACCAGTCCCTGAGAGTCTCCCCACTTCCATTGTAAAAATATGGTGAGAAATCTCAGCTCAAATTTCCTTCCATTTACCAGGGTAATGAAAAGAGGAGTAAAGTAGTAACTCAGCCATCCCTCATCAGTCTGTGCAACCATTCCACCTATATGGACAAACCCCGTCCAACACAGGTAGGGTGAGTCACTACTAACATGGCTTGACATGTGAAGGGACTATAGGATCCCCCTTCAGATTATATGTATCTTGAGAACACCAGGGGAGAATGACTGATCTTAGCTAGGCAAGAAAATAACACTTGGTTATGCCTAAAAGATGAGCTTAGAAACTGATTGTCATTTATCGTGGAGCTTTTTCACCTGAAAAGGCAGCGTGTAACAGAAATCAATGTGGCATACAATCCTAGATACCAGATCCAAAGAAAGTCAAACACATTGCTCAGAAACTGTCGTAGTCCTCTACATAAGATGTCCTAGAGTTGAATCAAACAAACTGACTAACTAACTAACTAACTAAACTAAAAGATTTAGTTTCTTGAATTTGGGGAAAACTTGAAAGTGGTCAGTATTGATGCACACAGACAGAAACTAAGCAACTGTGGACTGATTTGCCTAACTTTGTCTATGAGATAGAAAACTAGCCTAAATTAGTTATCCAGGTTTACTCTGCAGTCACAGGTAATCAATAGGCACCTTCAGAGTGCTACACACTCTGTCATAAACAGTGATGTGCCTGACTCTTCAGAGAGGGTTTGGAGCCTCAGTGACTACAGCTAAGTGAAATGAAACCCACTGTAAAGTAAAATATAAGCAATTTGCAAGGGGAGAATTTAGCAGAAAAGCAGACTTTTTTTTTCAGAGGGAAGAAAAAGATATTCAGTTTATCTGGATCCCATTTCTCTACGTTGAGATCTCACCAATTTCTTTGAAACCCTTGAAACTAAGTTTCAAGGGAAACTATACTCCAAAAGTCAATAGTAAGTTGCTCATCTTGCAGATTTTTTTTTTGCTTTTCTACATGAAAACAAATGTGTAAATCTTTAACAAAGAAAAGTTTTGACTAATGCGATATCAAATCCGTCAGCCTAAGTGAACACAAAATAACTGCTGGAAAGGACAAAAATAGACAAAAGCTCTCCCTTTCCCATACCATTCAGATTTTGTAGACTGTTTTATAGAAAATGGAGAGTCCAGGTGAAATATCAAATTGTTATAGACACCACTATGAAATCAGACATAAAACTACAGTTTACTTCAGTGCCAGAAAGCTATCAGATCAGATATGAAGGAATAGGAGAAAACTTTGCATAATTTAGACATCATATACTTTGCTATCTGTCTGTCTGCCTGGAAAGAAGGAAGGAAAATACTGAAGATTATGTTCACTTAATGGAGATCAGAGGAGAGAAATATCTCTCTACATATCATATATGGGAGAGGGAAAAATAATCTTGCAATGTATCTTTAGAAAAAATTTTCTATATTCTGTTTTCTTTTCCTTTCTGCAGAACCTCAAGGCTTTGCAGTCACTGCTGGATTTACTTTTGCTGCATCCCTGTAAATATAGGAAATTACTGTTACCCCCTTTTAACAGATGGAGAACTGAGATACAGGAAAGATTCTGTGATTCCCCAAAATCACAGAAAATCTGAAGCTAAGCCAAGAGTTGAGCCCTGTTTCATTAGATACTGAGACAACAACCTACTCACTAGACCATTGTCCCTATTCATCTTGCCCCAACCTGAATCAAATAGCCAAAAAACTGTGCCTGTTCTTTTGCTAGAGACTCCAGTAAGGTCTTGCATAGATATTGTCACTAATCCAGGACACTGCAGACAACCCTTTCTTTGCAGATATTACCTCTTTTGTTGGTAAAGCTGCACCCCTGAACAGAGTGGGCTTAATACCTAATACAGAACAGCTCAGGAATTTTTCCATGAAACTCTGGAAAAATGTGATTTGTTATAACCAAAATTTTCCATACTATCTTGCCATGTTCAACAAAAGTTTTCTGCAGAAGAGTCTGTAAACCTTATGAAGGAATTCTTTTTCAGAAACTACTCTGCTCAGAGGCTGATGTATTGGACTTGGTTTGTGTGCCTGCTCTGCCTAAGACAAAGAGGACTTTGCAACTCTCATAAGCTCCTGGCAATTCTGCCATGAGTATCTTTTGCTTCCTAGAGAAGAAATCCAAGAGAAGAAATCCTGATTTTTCTTCCTAGAGAAGAAACTAAAATCTTGAAATTAATTAGAAGACAGATAAAGTGGTAGTTAAAGGGTTCTCTTAGGCCTACCTCCCTGAGGAGGGTTTAGTCCTTATCTCCAGGGCATTTATTCTGATGGTCTTAAACATGTAAATATAACATAATACAACTTAATTTAATAGCCATTTTCTTTCCAGGGAGATGAAGAGTGTTGGTGAAGACATACCTGCAGTTAGTTCTGTTTATTCTCTATTTCACTGAACTGATCCTTCAACTGCTTGCACTGGATATATGACAGCCTGTTCCCAGACTCCAATCTGCAGCAACTAACTAGTTCTTTTGGCAAAAGAAACAGGGAAGAGAGAAGACTTTGCTCTGGGCTGTGCATATTACCAGCAGTATGGATGCAGTTGTGTCAAGTTTCTCTCTCCCCACCCAATGCAGAAGGAGTTCAGTCTTCCAGCAGTATCCCAGCAGGATTCACAGTCTCGCAGCCCTCACCGTGTGCTCACGCCAAGTGCATGGATGTCACTGCCTTGGCTGCCTGCTGTAAAATCCCGAGTGCAGAGGCTGGCAAGCAGTCCTCTCACTGTGCAGCTACCTGACTCAGTGATTCCAAACATTCAAAATAAAATAAAAATCAAGTTTTCTTGATTTTCCTTTCTTGAGAAAGGGAAATGGTCTGAGAGGAGACTTGAGATCTCTCTCTTGTTTCTTGTGTCATGTATCTTTAAGACTGCAAAGGAGCTTAAATATACCCAATACAGGCTATACAGAGGCATAGGGCTAGCACTCAGCTCCCAGCTCTATTACAGACTTCATGCATGACTGTTCCTCATGTGCAATGTGTGTATCTACCCTCCGTTCTACCATCCGTATTGACAGCATCCTCTGCATAGCCCCTAACGGTGTGTTTGAACATATGAGGTTCAATCTGGGGGCGTGGGGGAAGGGAGATGTGCAGGGGCTGTCTCAAACTGTTACTGTTACCCAAACTATCAAGAGCAAGCCTGAATTTAGGAACCAGGTCTCTAAATGGATAATCTTCACCTTTCTGATACAGAAGATGATTTTTGCTTTTGAGGAGTTTTGATTTTTTTTTCTCTTAAAATGCAGAATTCCTCCATTTGCAAGGAATGGAGGAAAGAGGTTCACAGGGACAAATGGGGAGAGCTCTTTGTTTTTTTTCATTCGGATTGTTTTGTATGAGATGATAGTTCTGACTCCCTGGTGAAGCAACACAGACCTGGCAGACGCACAGTTTATCAGCCATGCCGTTGATAATGAAAGAGGTGGTGTTAATTGAACCTAAGTGATTTAGCAAAACATTAATATCCTCAAAGGACTTATATCTGGCCTTCACTGATCTAGCTAGGGAGGCAGCTCTGAGCGGCATTCCAACTAACACTGTGGAAACAGATGTGCTAATGCGAATGCATGTGAATGCATTTAGGCCATGGCAATGGGGTTGGCGTGTGACGCTGCACTGGCAAAATAATTTAATAATGGAAGATGAGCTCCTGAGAAGGTAATTTAAGCTTCTGTCTTACATCATTTTCATCAACCAAGTTCTGGTAAATTCTGTGGCAAAACCATCCACCCTCCTTTGCCAGTTTGGAAGGTAAACACCAGTCGGCCACAAGCCACAAGTCACCCTGCTGTGCTGTGTGCCAGCATCCTACAGGGAAAAGAATGGGACAAAATATTAGTGAAAATGGGACTGAGGACAAGGACAGTGTAGCCGGGAGACTAAAGGCCCTCCCTTTCTTACAGCTCCATTAATCCTGATTTCTGTGGGGCTACCGTGAGTTGAGTGACACATCTGACCTATGTGGCTGCACTTCCCCTTTGCTCATTTACAGCGGGGCTCGGTCTCTCCCCAAGTCCCTTAACAACAGAGGTCAGTTCCCTTCCTATAACTGAGGAATTTGGAAAGAACCAGTGACACATCTAGAGGGATAGCTAAACTCTCCTGTCGTATGTTCCAAAATCCCACTGACCCAAATGACCATCAATGATGAACATTATCTGCAGTCATCAAATGTCAATATCCAGTTCTGAATCTCTGAATTTTAATTTTGTTTATAAGTTCCCAAGTCATTCCCACTAACAGAAAGAAAAACTTGAGTTAATTTAAACTGTAAAGAGACTGTAATCTTCTGTCTTTCAAAAAAAAAGTACATTCCCAGATATCCAAAATATAATAGATTCCTGAGATTCTCTCAGAAAGGAGTGTTACACAATCCAGAAGTGTTATACTATCCAGAAGGACTGATACTCGGCCTATGTGCTGTCCCAAAAATGTTCGCTGAAGCCATTTCCAACAACAGTTCAGCTGCAGCCATAATACACAGGACAACTGCTGTCCTGAGCTCACACAAATATGACTAAACTGGACGGCAGCCCTTCATACCACACACATACCCACATACCTCTAGCTCCGCTTGTGGAGTGCTGCTGTTCGTGCACACTTCCCTTCTTTGGGAGAAACTTCATATAGCCTGTAACACAGATGGTAAAGCTGTATTTTTGCCATGTCCTGAGCATATTTTTACTGCTTTCTAGGGGCTGGAAATCATGCACCAAAACTTTCTACACTGAAGAAGAGAATCATTTCTTCCTCACCCTGCTCCCAGTAAGAGGCTGTATCTCTGTATTAGCCTCCTCATTTTTCTCATTGATCTGTCTTCATCTATATGGAAGTCTCTAGGGTCAACAATAAAACTGAGTATAGCTAATGAGCACAGATCTCAGAGGAAAGGGATTTATCATACCTCCTGTACAAAAGTGTTATTCAAACATAGTGCAGACTCTAATGTGAGACACTGAAGGTCAATCTTTAAATAACCAGGTCTTTTGGGATCTGACCTATCCAGGAGCATTTTAGCTTTCACTGGACTTTCCTGTCCAAATTCAGTTCTCTGGAAATAGAGACGTGTCCAAGAGTACATCACCGGGGCAGGGCTATTCCTAGAATAACAAGTCAAAATCTGCTTGTGTCAATACTACTCATGTTGTCACCAAAACCAAGCACTGCAGCTGTGGATGCCATTCCTGTTGTGCAGTACAGCAGCACAGCTGGCACTTCACTCTCTACGCCCTGTGATTTAGTCTAACCACGTTCAAGACAGGAGGAAGTAGCACAGTGCCAAGAAGCCTCCCAATCTCCCAGAACACAAGCTGCCATCCTGCCTTAAACGTGAGACAAACTTCATCTTGTGCCCCTGAATCACAGGCTTGAACACTGAAGGGGTAGTTGTCCATTATCCTACTGCTCATAGGAATAGTTTCTTGTTAAACCTGACTTGGATGCTTTCAGAGCCTGACAAAATCTGTGAATCTATAGCTGACCTTTACCTGAAAGACAGGAGGGCAGAGATACAGGTTCAAGGATGATGGGGAAACAGCAGGAAGAAAGATCAGGTCACTTGGAGAAAGAGAAGTGGGAGCAGTGAGAAAACAGTGAGAAAGATGTAGAAGAGGCCAAGGGGCTGCAAGGTCTTGCTCCAGGCAAAGGAAGAGCAGTTAATCTCTGGTCCCTGCTTCCTCTCACAACATCATAGGTCTGTCTGGAAATTGTTGACAAGATAAGTCCAGCAAGGGAAAAAAAAAAAAAAAAAAGAACAAGCTATAATTATTCCTAAACAGATTGCAGATTTAATTGCCCAGAAAATGATCCAAAAAATCTCCAGACTATTCAACTTTCATGGTCTTATTTTAAATGTCCCTTTTGTAACTTCAACCTGAAGGTGATGCATGCAGTATGCTAATCATTTCAGGGATGAGTATTTTGTACCCTATTCCACTCCAAAGACTCTAGAGCACCAGAGAGAAGGCAACAGAAAGCCTATATAATTACAAGACAGAATGCTTTGGTGTATTGCTATTACCAACACCTTGGCCATAACTTTTTGAAAAACTGTTACTGTGGATGAAATCAGAGCTAACATATCTGCAAAAACATATTCTCATTTACATCAGGCACTTGCTGGATCTTTTGAAAAAAATTCAGTTTTTTTGAAAGGGTAGTTTTGCATCCAATAAATTCTTGGCCACATGCTTAATGTGCATTCTTTCTAAAACCAACTCTTAATTGCTCGCTTATTCACAAATATACAGTGAAATGAAACATACACAGTCTATGCAATCTAGATTCCATTGAAGTCAATGGAAAAAATCCCATTGACTTCCGTCAGCTCTAGAAGAGTCCCAGTGTTATACCAGTGGGACATTCCAAGGCCTCAAGTTTCAATATTGTCACCACATTCTACTTGTTAACAGAAAGAATATGGAGGTAACCCCAGAAGACTTGCTATTTTTATTGTTGCCACATTAAGAAAAGAAAAAGAAAAAAAGGAACACACCAAAAATACACTGTACAAAATTGTAGGTCTAGTCCACACTGAAAGATTTCAGAGTAATGAGAGCTTTCTTTTTCTTCATTCAAGACTGAGACTTACTCAGCAGTTCTCGCTGTCTATTAAACTGATTGCAGGAACCTAAAGTTTTGTATCATATTTCAAGAAGTTAATCAAAAAGTGCATATTTTTTTCAAAGCATGAACATGGTCACAGTAGTTATCATGCTCCATGTGGGTGTTCAATGTCATGGAATGGGTAGCCATGATAGTCATTCTAACTACAACACAAAGCAAGGACTGGGAAAAAAGATAACTTACAGCCATAGGCAGACATGCATCTGCAGCAGGAACCACTCCTATGAATTATGCCCATTTACCTAACTTCTAGGCTAATGTGCTAACCACTGAACCACACTTTCTCACAAAGCTGTAGCTTTTAATTCTGTGCACTTCAAAAGTACATAATAAAGCAAGTGTCAAGATTTCAAGAAAGGTATTTTGGAGCAGTTTAATTACGTTGGAGAGGAAGCATTCTTGATGTCAAACAACTGAATTTTCTGTTGCAAGTAGATTTATTTTGACCATATCTGAAAGAAAAGATTTTTGCTGTGGTTACAGCCCCAGACGTATTTCAGTAAACTGCAAATAGCCCCTGAGTTCTGCAGCATAACATTGATAAATACTAAACCAAAGCAAGAATTAAAACTGCACTGTAGAAAGCAACTCTCAAATCTTCCAGTAGTGGTATTTCAATAGCAAAAACAGCATAAACCAAAGCAGGGGGGCACTGCATAGAAAGGTCACCATGGACAGCCTGATACTTTTCTATATCTGAAATTCCCCACTCTTCCAGTCCATTCAGGATTTCTCAGCCACAGCTCCAAGACTCTCAGTGAGCCATGTGCCAGAACTGTGCAGCTGCAAAAGCAAGTGAAAGCCCAGCCAACTAGAGCTTCACAGGGCATTTAGACATATAATATTTTAGACTCACGAGTGTGGTCTTTTTGAGCAGACAAAACACAGAGGCAGGCTTTGCATGCTGTGGCCAGTGGCACACTCCCAAAGTTCCTGGTACAGGAGATGATGAAAAGTCCAGCACTGAGAATGCCATCAGTGCATCACAGCTCCCTTCTGATCATGATCCTTTATATTTGTTAATATTATGTATGAAGCATAACAGAGGCCTGAAAAAGATCAGAGCTACATTACTGCTTGTTTTTCAGGCACACACAAACAAAAGAAAAGAGAGTGGAAAATTCCTGTGTGCTTGTTTCTATGGTTATAGCTGTCAGATTGAGCCTATTTTAGTTACATAGTAAGGAAACAATTTTATGGTGGAAACTACTGAATTTATGAATGGGACTATATGATGTGATTGCTCCCTGTGCCTACTGAGTCAGAAGGACCTTTCCAGCCTCATGTTCCCCTTGCCCAGTTCAGCTCATACTCTCTGTCTATCTTCCTCTCCACTTGCCTCTTTGAGGGGTATCTGGTCTTTTGTAACTTTCTGTATTTCATACCTTTCTCCCTCCTGACACCCATGTATGGTTAATCTCCTATAGACATCTACCCATATTTCAAGCCACTACAGCCACCAGGAACAGAATTATTTGAAGCACAGTTATATTTCTCCAGAAGAAACCCAGTTCCAGAAGAATAATCTGTGTTGGTAGCTTATTTTATAAAATACAGGAAAAAAAGGTCACACACCACAATATGGAAAGCAATTGGTCTCCTTATGAAAAAATGCCTTAATACATACTTATTGGCACTGATAGATTAGTTTTCAAAGCGAAAAACCAAGCTGGGATGAAAGAGTGGTTAATGAAGAATTTTGGACCTTATAAGACCTCATAAGAATTTCCACTAATCACAGTTTGTTCTTCTAATACTGGTGAAGCATAACTGAGAATGAGGATTTGAGTGTGATCTATCTCCTTTCTTATAACCACCTTGAACCAGAAGGCTTAGCTGCCTTTGATGCAGAATGTGGACTGAGGCTGATATCTCCAAATAAGGCTTCCTGTTAAGTTCTCTAAATCCTATTTTAGGCAGTTGAATAAATCATCTTCTTCTAGAGGTGCCAAATTCCTGCATATTCTAAGATAATAAAAGATCAGCTGCATATCTTTTGTGAGAGAGAATTTAAACTCCATATACAACTCTTTTCTATTGGGTCAGCAACAAAGCAATATTTTTCATGGAGCCATTGCTGAATCATTGACATTGGAGAAACTTTAAGGTCATCTGGCAGAAACATGGCATGGTTCCCTAAAATTATTTGATTAAAGAAAGACAAATGATAATAGGTACCACAGAATTCCCTAACCCTTATTATAATTCAAGGTCCTCATCCTTTTTTTTTTTTTTTATCTTATTAGGAAGCTAAAGGTAGAGAAAGCCAAGGTACTATTTACTATTTCAGTGCTATAGCTGGATCTAACACATGGACAGCTAGAGCATCCTGCTACAGAAGTACTGCTTACTGTTGGCACTAGCGCTAGGTATACTGATCTGCGTTCCAAATATAAACTTCATTAAAACCCAGCAGTCAGTAGGACACTGCTTTTCATAGGTCTGAGTATATCATACCCTGGGGGTATTGAACCTCTAGTGAGTACCCTGTGGGACTGTTAAACCTTCTCCAGAACAAAACTCCTACAAGTTAATTCTCACAGCACTTCTCATGGTAAGCTACACTTAAACTTGCAGGTTCCATATGGCAGTGAACAGCAGAAATGAAGCACCTGGGGTATGAATTTTGAGACCTTTTCCAGTCAGACTCACAGACTTTGTTTGAAATGGACAAGTGAAAGCATTTCACTGTCATTCCAGCAACCTCTTTTTACTCTTTTCTTCGGCTTTTCTGGCAGCCTTGTCTGTCTTCTCTTCAGATTCAGGGTGTGGTGAATACTTAAGGGATTTGTATGGTTCCTGCTGTCATACACAAATATGATGCTTCATACATAAATATGATGTTCCTGAGAGCATTCATGACAACTCCACCTCCATTTTTCAACCTTTTAAACTTCAGGGATTCACACACAGATTATTGCTGAATTCTGTAATACAAGACTGAGATTCTTCTGAGTCTTTTTGAAGTGCACAATAGATTGTATAATTTGTCTCTTGTGACTTATTAGAGAACAGAGAAGTGCACGTTGAAAGTTTTTTTACCATTAAAAACAAGAAAAAAAATGAACACATTTCTGTATGCTACAGTTTTATATGTTGATAGTCTATTTTCATATGACTTTTCAAATACAGAGCATACAAATATTGACACACATGTGCACACATCTATAGACATTTATAAGAAATACACACATGTAAGAAGAGATTTACAGAAAAAGACATATAACTCAACATTGTGTCCAGACCAAAGCTCTTAGAAGACAGCTCTGCTTTACCCAAAAGTATCTCATTTTGCCTTTATTCTGCCTTGCCTGTAACATATGCAGATGTATATATATATATTGATAGGTATATACAACATATTGGTTAAACCTACATACTATGCAGGCTTTTTAAATCCTCAAAATGCAATGCATGCACTTTTGTGCTTGTGCACCTGCATGCAAAGGCTTCACTACAAACTGTGTTAAACTAGGTCTTTCCTTGAGAAAACAGAAAGAGTTGATACAAGCCATGTAAACACAATTTGGAACTTGACATGTCAATGTAATGTCACACTAATCTGATGTCACCATGCAGCTACTTCTGTGTTTATGCCACCAGCCCATCAGGACTGCGTATCGTGCCAAATGCTCAGCACAGCAAGTTAAGGCACCCTCGGGTTTCTGCATATTCTGGCAGTCTGCATGTTGCACAGTAGCACTGTCTATTTTTTGCTGAGCTCCTGCATGGGAGACATGGGGTGGCATTCAGTCTCCTTCCTGTTACCACCCACAGAAACCCAGAGACAGTAGTTAATGCACCAGAAAGATTAAGTTTCAAGCTACAGTTTTCTTTTCCTAGGACAGGTTGCTGTAGCACGTCTCTCTGGTATGAGGTTTGCTTACACTGTCACTATGTCACTTCTTAGCCAATAACTCATTGCATTTCGCTAACCTGCTTTGTTACCATTACATCTTGCTTCAGTCAGCCTAAATCCTGCTAACCACACAGATAGCAAGGCAGGAAATGTTTGTTTGTTTGCCATGATTAGGGCCAAAATATATATTTACAAACTAGAGAGCAAATCTCTTGAACCTGCACCCTAAGGACTGCTCTGGCTACACTATTGTGTATTTTACTGACTACTGCTAGTGCAGGCTTTCCCAAGTGGGATCTGCTTCTGATTCTTGCCAGGATGTTGGCTCTCAGATCTGTTTTACTCTCTGCCCCACCAAAACTATCAATAATATGTTCAAATACTAAGGGATTAAAGTTGTTGTTATATTTTGGGGATAGTTTATTCCTATAATATATGTCAAAGATATTTCTTCCATCTTCTATATATTACACAGGCCCCACAGAATTTTAACATGTTCCTTCATCCAAAGAATAGATATTAGAGATGGAGAGTTTCTAGTGCTGTTTAAAATGGCACATATACTTGCTCCCAATTATACTCTATCAAGGTGTAGATAGATAGAATAAATATTTATGCCTCTCTATTTGAGAGGCTTGTACACATTTTATACTTCATTAATAGCAGGTAGAGAGAGAGATGCAATCGCCAAGGTCATCTTCCTTTCATTTGCATTTTGAATTTTACATGTCTCACCACATATGCCACACAGCACAATTTCCATTGAAAATTATTTCCATAACTTCATAACCTATGTACATAGGCTGTAGGCTTTTTTGTTTGTTTTGCAGCAATAGGTCAATATCAACCGTTTTCCTGAACAAAAGAAGCGCTGATGCCAGCAGTAAAAGGGAACACTAAAGAACAAGAAAAATAATTAAAAGGATGAAAATTCGAAGGGAAAGGAAGGAAAAGAAGGAAAGAGCCACTCTGATACAATTCATTTTCATGTCTCAGCCAAGGCTGAGGACTGCACCGTGGGACATCAGTCACACTAGCCATGTTCACACAGTAGGAGCCAATCTTCCATCTCGGCTGACACCCAGCACCATGAGAGAGGCAGAAAAGCCAGTGCTGGGCTGACCAGAGGTGACTCTGATCTTCCCACTTCAAACGAGAAAGATTCCCACAGAAGTCAGTCTGGGATTCCTGAGCTGTTTTTCACACAACAGATGAGCAGTGTTTGATAAACCAGAACATCTAGTGTAATTAGGCTCCAAGCACTATATGCTAATTACAGCCACAGAGTTATGCACGCTTCTAAGGTGGGTGCTGAAGAGGGGCATGGGGAGAGGAGCTCTAGCGAGCATGGATGGTGCTGAGCAGCCTGCAGGGCTCTGCAGGACCTCACCAGGCACAGGCACTGCTGTGGGATGCAAGAACAGGACTTCTTCAGCAGGGGGTTAAAATCTTATAACTCTTGGGAAGAGATGCAAGCAGGAACGGGCAAGGAGGCAGTTCAGCCAGAACACCAGCCAGAGAACACCTCACAGCTGCATGTGCAGCAGACAGCTGCAAAGGACAGCCTTTGGTAACTTGTTTTGCTGAGGTTTGCAAGACAGCTTGCAGAGACCCAGAGCCTCTGGGAACCAAGGCTTTAGGCCAGCTCAGACACCACCGATAGCACGATGACTTTCTCTGTGATTTTACAGTCCATGTTCAATAGTAGCACTGAATATCAACTTAAGCAGAAGCTATCAGATGTGATCCAGAGTGGAATAGGAACCCTAAAACAGCCCAATGGATCAATCACAGAGGAAAAGGGTGAGGACGAATGAGGAGGGTCATCAGCAAAGCTGGCTGTGAACAGTTTTATTTTCTAACATCACAGTGAACAGGGCTGTTCCCTACAGGTTGGGTTGCTCAGGGGGACTTCCCCTGCCTTCAGGAGCCCCTGAAGGTCTCGCAGTCCAGCTATTCAGCATGAGCTGGCACTGTCATCACCTTGTCACCTCTGTTCAGTTCACCCACAAAAGGACTGCTTGCAGAATGCCTTCTTATTTGGCTTTTTATCATTTTCACCTCCACAAACTGAATGTGATATTCATGTTTTTGCTCATCCTTTATTCTCTTCCTTTGCCTTATCCAGTAACCTGATTTTCTGAAGCTCCAGTTGTGCTAGTCAAGTGCAGTGGGTAACAGACATACGGTGCACAAAATAAGGCTGTCTGAGGTTCTGCCATGAGTCTCCAACCTCCATGCAATGCCTTGCTCTGGAAATGGCAAAAATCCCATGTATGTCTGTGTGAGTGTTGCTACCTCCTGTTATAACCCTCAAAAGTGTGTTTACCCACACGCTCCAAAGAAGGAAGCAGGAAAAAAAAAACAAACAAAAAAACAACAAAAAACAAGGAGATAGAGGAGATCAAAGTTAATGGCAGGACTGACAGATTTTGCAGTGACTGTACAATTCAGGAATATATAGGGAAAGTAATATCCTGTATTATTTGATACAGAACACAGGGTTTTGTGACTATAATGTAGGAAATCCCATATTACCCGGCATATCTGGCAGCCATAATGCTATTCTAGGAAATGCAGATTTTATGCTTGAGCTTACCACAAAATTCTTCTG
Organism: Crypturellus undulatus; assembly: GCA_013389825.1. NCBI lineage: Eukaryota > Metazoa > Chordata > Aves > Tinamiformes > Tinamidae > Crypturellus > Crypturellus undulatus. Next base: position 577,885 of record VWPW01007396.1, read on the forward strand.
TGTTGCTGACTAAGTCACTTCGAGCAGATTTCATTAATTCTACACTCCTTGATTTTGCATCCTTCCCATTCCCACCAGGTTACAACCTTTTCTTCATCATGAAGGCACCAGAAGGAAGAACAGCAGGAGCAGAGGATATGAACCTCTCTATCAGACACTGTGCCATAGCTGTGCTTGGTAACATGACGAGAAATTACAGGGTAAGTCATGTTTGTCTCCTGTAGCCTTGGAGTGGAAGATGCCTAGTGCAGATGGTAGAAAACTAAATGTCAAATTTTGCTAGGTCACTACTGAGCAAATAAGAACTAGGGTTTCAAGAAACAGACACCTTAGCCAAATCTAGGCACTTCTTTACGAAAAAGGAGAAAAAATACAGACATTCTGAGATTAAATTTCCAAAACATCTCAGGCTTAGATCTCTTTGGTCTCTGAAAAGTGCGGTCCTATAATGGACAGCCTTGAACCAAGGAGACTTTACTCATCCTGTTTATAATAATGCTATTAAAATAAAGGGCTTATCAGGACTTCTTATTTGTGCTTATGGGTGTAGTCAAATTTTAAGTATGATTAGATTCAATCAAGAGAGGAGAAAAGCTGCTGCATGAAGCAGTGAAGTAATGCATCCAATAACCCATGTGAGGCTGATGGCAATAAAAGGCACAAACATAAGTGAGACCCTGGACCTAGCAAAATAAAATTCAGCTTTGACACTGACCTTCACACCATCAGCATTTTTACAAAGTTTGGCCCGTTACTAGCCTGGATTTTTTTGCCCATCCATGAAAAACAGTTGATACTCACATGAAATACAAATGCTTAGCAGTATACCTCAGTTTAGGACAGGTGAGGATAAATAAATCTTATGTTTAACTGAAACAGCAAGGAGTGTTTTAAACATACATAATTGCTCGAACTGGAATTTGGCTGGGTCACTGCAGTTAATACCTTTCTGCCTTTATGCAAAAATATTTCTCTCTACTTAATGTTGGGTCTGACAACTCTGAATCAAAGGAGCTAATTAAACTATTAAGCAAATATAAACCAAAATATTAAAAAATAGGTTTTCCTGACCTTCTCTTCACAGTAAGTGGAACCTGCCATATTTTCAGTACATCTAAATGTTTTTCTTGAGTTTAAAGGGATAATATTCTTTCTTTATGGAATTTGAATGAGGTTCTAAAATAAATGTCCTGTGCATAGGAAGTCCATATGGTACGATTACTTTGGCATGGAACCAGAAGGTGTCTCTGGTTTGATCTTTAACTTCTCCTGAGCCTATTAAATAACTCTTAAATTCTATTTCTAGGCATTTAAACCACTGTACTGGGTCAGAAGCAGATACCTAAAAAAATACTTGGCATTGCCTGGCAGCCAAATCTGTCTGTGTGTTCACTCGTGTACCTAATGTATATGTGAAAAAAAATGCTATATACAGCCTAGATTGCTGCAAGAGAAATCTTAGTATTATGAATGCACAAAAATTCAACAAAAAAAACGCCACTCCCTCTGGACCACACAGACATCTTTGATGTCTTCCCCTGTGGCCAGTCTGGCCCCTGCCTGGGTGGGAAGGCAGAGATTTCAGTACAGGGCCCTGGGAAAGGCTGTACCAAAACACCTGGTAACCTACAGTCACCTCCCAGGGCCATCAATGCGCTCAGGCAGATGCAGGAATGCCCAATGTCCCTGCAGTGTATCGACCACCCATAGGATTTTGAGCTGTGGTACCATCAGGGTATCCCATGGATGGGACTATTTTGAGCCACCTCCTGCCCTGGTAGCAATGACAGTCCACATGGTCTGCCCACTGCCATAAACCTGTGACACAAGCCCTGTCCCGTGGTCTCAGTCAGGCAAGCAACCCTGCATGGACAACACCTGAGAAGCAACGTGATGTAGCACAGTAGAGGGATAAAGGCAGAATAAACAAAACACCGGCTTCAGGAATCTAACACTGATTAGTAAGTAAGACTAAGAAATACTTTGTTTTTAAAGGTATTAATTAATTCTCTCCATTTGCATTCTGAAGATCCAGAAGATGCTTTTACATGTATTCCTCAAAGGAATTTATTATCTGATGTTACACATCACAGGTAGAATGAAAAAAGGAAAGGAATAAATATTAGGAATAGCACTTTACACAAATCTTAAGCCTGCCTCTCTCACACAGGAGTCTTTCTTGATAATGCTACAAAGTATATGTAATTAAATAGTAATCCTGGTCATTTAACATGAACTCAGGCCTTAAAATGCCAGAATCAAGGAGAAGTTTGTTCCCTTCTAGCTCTAGGACTTCATAAAACAAAGCGTACAAAAGAAAAAAAAAAATTAGGAAAATGGCTTTTTCTTTGAGATAAATATATATGACATAGCTAGAAAAAGAACCCTATTACTGTCTTGACAGAAAGATTTCTCTCTCCAGTATTGCTGAAGGGTCATATTTGAACTGTCATGGCCCAGAGTTCAAACCCTCTATGGCCTGCAAGGAAATCCATGCCATCGTCTCACAGTGCTGAGCTGACCCGCACTCTCTGCATACCAAAACTCTTTGTAGGTCCATGGAGATAATCTCCTTGACTGATTTTATTACAAGCAGAATGTTCATTCAAGGCAGATATAATTGGCACACAATGACCAAACCAAATTATAATGCTATTTGCAGGGAAAGAAAAACTCCATATAGAAACCATGGGAAGATTATGCAAATCATTTACTTGTAAATGATTTAGCTAATGTTATGGCTAAGATCAATGGAGGAAATTACATTCCAGAAAACAAAATGACTAGACACAGGAGGAAAACAGTATATGCTTCTATATATATATAATGCAAAGTTTAGTCAAAACTGAGCCAATCATGTGACAGTCATTTTCAAACTGAGCAAATCTACAGCAGATTTTGCAAATAGCATATTATGTTTTGCAATGCAAAGGAGGGCAGGCCTCACTGCTTTTTATTATTTAAATAAGATCATGGATTCATTCAGATTGGAAGGGACCTCCGGAGGTGTCTGGTCCCTCTTCCTGCTCAAAGCAGGGGCAACACTGGATTCAGGTCAGCTTGCTCAGGACTTCATCCAGCTGGAACTTGCAGACTCCCCAGATGGAAATTTTACTGCCTTTCTAGGCAGCCTCCTGTTCTGACTGTCCTCCACAGTCAGGACTGCCTGACAGACTGTCCTCAAGGTACATCTATTTTTATATGCAGTCAGAATATCCCTCTTTCAACATCAATATCCCTCAAATTCAATGAGAGACCACTGTTTCTCCATGTCTGTCCATGCACCTCAGAACAAAGCTGGCTCTGGCTCCTCAGCAACCTCCCTGTAGGTGCTGGGGACTGCTGCCTGGCTAACCCAAAGCCGTCTCTGCTCCAGGCTGGGCAAACCAGCTCTTGCAGCCTCTCCTCACAGGAAAAGTGCACCAGGATCTTGTGTATGCAAGATTCGCACAGACAAAAAGCATCTCAGATGAAATCCCAAAGTGATGACAATTGCCTTCACTCCCTTCCCTCTGCCTTCAGTGCATCTAGGATTGCTTTTTTATGGAAAAAATGGCTTGCACATCTGCATATAAATATGCAGCCTGGAGATTTTTAAATTTTCCAATAAAACCATAAAATGTTTTATTATTTTAATCACATAGTCGCTATAAACTAAATTATTTTGTTATTTTGCCAGTCCTCATGCCTTCATAACCATTCTGACCACCACTACTCACTGCTGCACTGGGTACAAGACCGCAAAAGATCCGTGAGATTTCTCTTACATACTTTTAGTGACAAGATGCTTTCCACTAGTAGACAAACATTCATTCAAAATATGGAAAGCAATCTGTCTTTGTGACAGAGCTACTTTCCCTGCTCAGATTGGTTGCTGTAGACAGGAAGAAATGGGCAGTATCAATATCCTTCTCAAAATATGAGTAATTAAAAATAATCAATAGAAAAGTTCTTGTTACAGTAAGAAAAGGTTATATTTGCCTTTTCTGCATTGTGTTAGTGTTTTTATACTCATATGTTATTGTTCAGCTTCCACTTTAGCTTGCACTATTTACTTTGCATTATTGTATGTAAAAGGTCCAGGTGATTCAGCACAGAAGAAATAAGCATGACCAGTCTCCTCAGTCCATACCAAATAATCATTGACCTTTTCCCATTTAACCTGCCTGGATAGAGACTAGGTCTGCTATTGTCCAGAATTTTCCAACTGCCTGAAAGGGACCTAGCCACAGACTGCTTGCTACTTGCTTTTCTGTCACTAAAAAGGCATCATAGTCTCGTTTTAGATATTTAACATCAATTTCTTACAAAATCTATTCAGATTGTTGTAAATTATCATATGATGGATATGCTAACATCCGCACCCAAACTGTCTCAGAAAAGGCCAGCAAAACTGATCACAAAGGCCAGTTTGCTTTCAAATATTCAGAGTAGGTATCAGATGCTTCTCAAGTATTAAGTATCATGGTAATTTCTCTTACTATAAAATATCTTTTTAGAAAGATCAAGACATGTCTCTTCAGAAGTGCTTTCTCTAGCTCACTTGGCTTTTTCTAGCTCACAGCCTCACAAAAGGCTGAGTCTATAAAGACCAGAACTGTCATAGTTGTATCTGATGGCCAAATCTGCACTGTACACAAGGTATCTCAGACACAGAAGTTCTTCTCATCCTCACTGAATTGTGAGTTTCCAATTTGAATTAAATTAAGCCCAATTTCAGCACATCATCTCTGATCCAGTTTAGCTACTCCAGTTCATATAGATTTCCCTTCTGGCACTGTGCCAATGTATGGAATAATTTGTTACCTATGTCATTGCCCCCATTGACTGATTACTAAGAAAGTAGTTGGCTCCCAAGAAACTAAAGATGCTCCTCTGTGCCCTGGCCCCACATGGGATTGGAGCTGCTGGTGGGACTGGTACCAACCTGGCCACCAGGGTCTGTCCCCCTGCCCTGAGGGAGCAGGGCCCTGGGGGCACCAGGCACCGCTATGGGATGGGCCGAGGTCAGAATGGGCAGGCTCCAAGTGTCATTGCTGGGGTGGAAATTGAGGGTCACGGTTGGGGTGGAGATTGTGGGGGTCATGGTACGGGTGGAGACTGTGATAGCCAGGCCAGGACAGAGCTGTGGTGGATCTGAAGCCATCACCGCTGCAGGGCCAATGACTGATGGTCTCGGGTTGCGCTGAGATGGGATAGGCAGGGACAGGGCTGGGGGTGCCCTTGGAGCCTGAATACTGATACCATTAGAAAAGCCTAGGTATAATTCAGTTGCCCGGGTTTTTCTTTTAAAGAGTATCTCTTGAGAAAATAAAAATTAGAGAAGTTCTGTGGCATTGCCCCAAGTCATGTTCTAACCCATAAAGGAGGTGGTTTCTGAGTTCAGATTTGTTCACCACTTTCAGACATGTTCCTTTCCTGAACTCTATCTACGCTGCTTTCTCTCTGCTTCTTTTTCCAAACTACCTCTCCCATGGCTGTCAGTGAACTTCCTTTTCTGTGCCCTAAATGAAAAACCTTTTGCACAAATCTTACTCCAAATCTTTTTTCCCAGCACAACACCCTATGAATCTATAATTCATTCCTTTCTACATTCAGTACAACTCCTGGAAGTAGCCTAGTTGACAGAGCAGAACATTGGTGGCTGTCAACCCAGATCACCATTGGTGTGTCCCAGAACATGGTCATTCAGTCTTCTTCAGTTGGACTAGTGCAGGAGAGAAAAAGAAATTGTAAAAGCAGCCTGGAATATCCTGCATTTCAGTGCTCCAAAGAACTGGAATACAAATGCCTCCTACATAGACAGTCCCTGTGCCATGAAACCAGTATAACATTTCATCGTCCCTCAACCATCTCTGCTGTGACAGGAAACATGGTAGGAGAGTTCTCAGACATGCCATCAGGTTGCATTTTTCACCAATGCTTTTTAACAGTTTTCACCTACCAGGCAAATATTGGTACACCCCAATCACTTCCTTTTTTAACCGATAGCTTTCCTTTTCTGTACTACACTAGAGAGCAGTCCTAAAGGCTGAGTCTTGTCACCTGCATTATTACATTNGGAATACAAGATGTCTCCTACATAGACAGTCATGAAACCAGTATAACATTTAATCGTCCCTCAACCATCTCTGCTGTGACAGGAAACATGGTAGGAGAGTTCTCAGAGATGCCATCAGGATGCATTTTTCACCAATGCTTTTTAACAGTTTTCACCTACCAGGCAAATATTGGTACACCCCAATCACTTCCTTTTTTAACCGATAGCTTTCCTTTTCTGTACTACACTAGAGAGCAGTCCTAAAGGCTGAGTCTTGTCACCTGCATTATTACATTGTAACCCACTAGCCACCTGAATTCCAATAGCTGTGAATAGTATCATTTACCCAGTGAAATATGTCTTGATGAAAAGCAAACTCAGAAGGAGTAAAGAAGAATGATTTCCATACCACTTATTCAGGCAGAAGGAAAGTTAAAGAATTAATAAATTCACTAAGAATTTACTTCTTCTATAACGAAAAGCTGTTCTGTACAGTAAAATTCCCCTTTGAGAAGATAAAGATGCAAACAGAAATAAATTAATATTTGCAGAATGAAAGGAAACAGAAGTCCCAACAATATTTAACTCCACTGTCCATAATGACTGGATACATGCCTCTGAGCGATAAACTGACCACAAGATACAATCATCAGTCACTGGAGAAAGCATGAGAACACGACTTAATATCAAAATAAAGGGAGCAGAATGGAATGTTCTACAGAAGAATGCAGTAAAAATGCCTCAAAACACCAGAGTAAAAATACTGAGTCTGTTGTCCCTTCTTCACACACTGATGTGAAGCAAGAAAAAGTCTGATGGACTGGTGTTAATTATTAACAGGTTGATATATGCAAGCTGTAAGTGAAAAGAATCGAGCTGTTGCCAAGTGCACGGAGTTCACCTGTCTGTCACCATTAGAAACATTGAAGAGTGGAACTGGTGAGGACTGGCACTGGACAAACTAGAGATGGGTAGGAAAAGGATAAGGTTTGAATTTTGTTAAATTATACTGTTCCTATTAAATTGTTGCAAGATGTTAAAGTGTAGTTTTGGTTTGGCAAGTTGTGTAGTTCAGTTTTATGTACCAAAACCACAAACGTTTTCATCTACATCCCAGTTTACCCTAATCCTTAATTTCAGGAGAATCTGATCTGTATGAGTTCAAATTTGGTTTCATTTTAATGTAATCTGTAACACTCTAACTCATAAAATGTATATGTAATAGTTCTTACAGTAAAACCTTTCCAAATAAAGAGATCTCTGGTCTACATGTATTTACAAACCAGAATTTCAACTTCCAACTGAAGTCCGAGTCAGTCGGGATTTTAGATCTGAAACTTTCATCCATCAACTAAGTTTACGGAGTATCAAATCTTGCCGAATTTCTGGTCTCAAGTTTTGAATACTACTCCATGAAAAGCTCCACTTTTTTTTTGGTTCCCCAGAAACTCATTTTCCTGTCAACGTCATTAGGAAGAGGTCTTGCAGCAGATGAGAAAAGGGTAGCACAAGTTAAGCCAGTATTGCATTTTAGCCCCTGCTTCCTCCATGTACCCTCCTTTCATATTACCTGAAGGAAGACCACCTTTAGATACTCCAAACCTCTTACATTTCATAAGTCATCATCCAGTTGCCTCTCTGCTGAGTTTAATATCTTGACCAATGTTTTTCTTCCAGAAAAGCAGCCTGCTTCAAACTCATCTAACCTGGTTTTGTCTGGCCTTCACTTCCAGCTGAGAGTCTTTGTTTTCCTTCACCAGGAAGCAGTGTTTCCCCCAAGGAAGGCACAAACACACTGAAATCTGTGCACTTCACAATAATCTTTCTGAAAGTGAATGGCTTTCTGTGTCTCACACAAATGGGCACTTTCCCGTTGAAAGCACTTTGTCAATCTTTGCTCCAGCCTCTGTAGTCGTTCCCTTTTTGAATGCGGGACATGCCCAGACCGCACACACTGTGCAATTAACAGTCTCCTCTAACAGATATAGCAGTAAAATCATCTCCTTTTCCTACTCAATCATCACTCCTCAATACACAGAGGCACAATTCACACTGTCTTTTTATTGTATCACTGGATGAGGAGCATATTTTCAGCTGCTTCACTAGTATGACCCACAAACCTCTACCAGAGTTGCAGTTTCCTACTGCATGTAGTCTTCTTTCTACAGGTTAAAACTGCCCTTCTTATTCCATTACTCTCAACTATATTAAAACATTTCTTCTGACTGAATTTGCTAGTTGGTTCAAATTACTATGTGACTACAATCTACAATAATTTTGGCTTACTTATTTTTGTGTCACAAGTAAAATTTAGCAGAATTTCGGAGCCCTGATTAATATCCATTGTGATAGTGGCAGAAAGCAAATTTTAATGCTGCAGAATAACCGTTATAATCACTGGTCTGATGTCCTACATAAAAACATCATCGCATCCTTTGTTGAGTTGTTCTAGTGTTTTCTTAGGCTCATTCTAAAAATATGTCTGATCTCCATTCTGAATTTGTCACTGTTCCTCTCCAAATTGTTTGATATTCCAACTTCATGTTCATTGTGTGCCCTTTTCATTTTAGAAATGTTACATAATTCTTCCTTGGTGATGATCATACTGAAATCCATAAATGAACGCAGAGACTCAAGAGAGGAAATAGCATATTGCAATATTTCTATTGTTGATAGAAACATTGCTGAAGAAAAAAATATATATATAAATATACTTTGCATTATATAAAACTAAAAGCCTTGGCAAAAGCTGATTATTTTGACTCACATTTAGAGCGAAACTCTGTAGCTCAATTTGCAGAAAACAGGATGTTTGTTTATAACGGCAAAGTAGAAAATATTTCCTTTTTTTCTTTTTTTAAGCTGCAATAACGGTGCTAGCTTTTTAGAGTATTTTAAATGAAAAAGGTCTGTGATTTGGAAATATAGGTTCATGTTTCCTAATTTAGTGCTGCAGTGTCAAGCCAAGGGAGCTGCTAGTATATTGTGGAGATGTTCCCACACACCAGAATTAAATGGAAGTTTTGTCTTTGATTTTCATTCATGCTGGATCAGACTCTTCATGCAAAATTAAGAAAATGGTTGCTACCCAAGAACAACCAGGAAAGGAAAGATTTGAAATTAGAGGTTGGAAACCTAACTACCATCTTCGTAATTTGACATCAACCCATCAGCTAGGGAGAACTGTTGTAACAATTTATTGCAAAAAAAGGATATAAAGCCCTAAACACACTTGTTTAAGTTCATTATTTAAGCATGTTCTTAGTCTGAAATGCAGGCTGCAAGCTCTGTAGACTCTGACAGGATTTAACCAGCTGCTTAAAAGTCACCCAAAATCTGATTTGAAATAATATTCTGACTCAAAAAAGCACAAAAACTTTAAGGAGGAAGAAGCTTTTGCTTCAAAAATAATTCAGATGTTCTCCCTTGACCACAACAATCAGAAAGATAAGGGGAGACTTCAGATTACTACTCTTCAAGTTACAAATGCCTAGTTAAACCACAAACTATAATAAATATAGGCTGACACATGCAACAGACATCATAAAAAAAGAAAGTTTTGACAGAGATTTCACAGTTATGCTGCCCACCAGACACAAAGACATTTAATGCAACTGTCTGACCTTATCTCTCAGATCTCTCCACATATTCAAACACACCCACCTCCCACTGAGACCTTTGGAAAGGCAATTTATGGAATATTTCTAGGATTTGGTTTCTTGCTGTATTTCTGATGGGAGAGAAGCTATTTACAGAGGAAGGTTTCACCCCACGGAAAATGGTGCCACCAGGATGAAATCCACATGGAGTACTAGAATGTGTCAACAGACAACCTGTGGCACCTCAGGAGGCTGCGTTGGAAGGTGCATGGCATGACCCTTGGCTTTGAGGTGGGATTTCTTGAAGTATAGCAAGGAGCTGAGCTTTGGAGAAGTGGCTTATAGCAGGAAGGGAAGGAGCTGGCTCTGACTTTAACAGTTAGCTGTCCTCATCCTTCCAACACTGCGTGTCTCCTCTCAAAACAGACACATTTTTTTCATTATCTCAAAATATTCAGAATCCTGACATGTATTTACAAGGTGATATCTACTTTTGCATCATTCCAGCCATGAAAGGAGAATTTACAATCAGAGGAAGTCATATCGCCAAGAGATTACTGAGTGTCTTTGAAGTCCACCTGTGCTAAAGAGATTTCTTCTAAATATCAGCCTGGATCACGTTTTGAAGAAATAGGATCGACTTACTAGAAATTACAGCAATACTATAGTCAAACAATTTGAAATTTCTTGAATATAGCCATATGCCATGACCTTTGTAGCCTGTCTCCTGCCCTGTTCTTAAAGAATGATATATGCATCCTTCACTAGTTTTCACTGTTCACTAAGTTTCACTAAAACTTTCCACTTAAGAACAAAGATGACCATGAACTTCTTATTAGAAACAAAGATGTAATTCGGTGCGTCTGGTTCATTTGGAGTGGTTACATAGGAGTGGAATATTGTGATCCTGGGACTAGATGAGACTGAAATTTCGGTGAAAAAAAAGTCTTGAAAATTCATGACTCATCTCTGGGACCCTCACAGATGTGCTTCAAACTGGGGTAATAAATCATGTACAAATAACAATCATTGAAATGAAATATGTACATTTAGAAAAATACTCTCACTGTCATGCACTAATAATAACAATTTTGTTTAGCAAATGGTATTGGTAGCAAATACTTCTATGGTGCAGGTTTTTATCAGTCATGTATTTCATTCAGTCATGTATTTAATTCAGTCATATTATCAGTCATGTATTTCATTTTAATGAATGACACAGTTTCATGCGACTTTCCTCATTAGAAGCATAATTCATTTTCCTTGACCTGCATATTTAAATATTCAGCATCCACCACTACAATTAAATATGTATACTGTATGAATTGCTCTGAGGATTTTCATCTTTCCATTAATCTAGGCCTTCCCAATGCAATCACATCTACCCCACTCTCTAGCTGATCAGATTTCACTGCCCTGCAACCTAGTGCATCTGATCACTTCTTAAGAGTATGATAGTCAATAAATTAATATCCTTTCAGTATTGTTTATCCTCACAGTCTCTCCCCAGAAAGAAACTGAACTGTCTGAGTAGGAGAAATCTCTTTCAAACATAATACTCTGTTTGGCTTTTTGCTTGTTTGGTTGGCTTTTCATTTTGAATGTGCATACTATTTTGGATAATACTCGTATCACCTAAATAGCAGCTGAAGGTTTTTACAATGAAGATGTCTAAATCACAGATAGTAAATCAAGGTTCCTACTATAAGCTGTGAAAGAAGCATAGACTTTGGAGAGACATGGCTTTGGAGACACAAGTCATCTTATATGTTTTAAGTACCTGTTTGCTGGTGTCATGCATTGTAGCTTCAGAGATCACTGGCCATTCCCTCCAATCATTAGGTGTGATACGCTTACAGATATCATACACTCACAGGTATATCTACTGGTCTAGAAGAATCCCAACCTTCCACATACATGGAGAAGACAAGGTTAAAAAACATATCTGGCACAAGAACAAGGATGCAGTTTGCCATAGCCCCTGGTACTGAGGAAAATTCTTTCAACATTATCCTGCAGATTCCTGACACTCACCAAGAAAGGTTTTCTGCTGTTATTACATTGCTCATTGTGTGCCGGACACAATGGAAATGTAGAGCTGTTGATTACAGTCTTCTCTCCCTGCATTAAGTTGATTTTTGGATGAGTTGGGCTAAAGCCACTGAGCTCTTTGAAGCCAAGGCTGAGGCCTTCAGTCCAACCTGACATACCACAGAATTTATATAGGGTTGGTCTGCTCCCAGAGGCTCACTTTGAGGAAGGTTGATAGAGTCTTAAGTAGATGCATTAGGCAAATCTTTCTGCTCTGAAGGAGCACCAGTGATGGCTACCCATTGCTTGTAATTTTCACTTGCTAGTTTAAATTTTGATTTTGTAATAATATTATTATTGTGATTTATCTCAGTTGCCATACAGGAAATTACTGCATCACTGTTTCCCTTGAAGTCTCTGGATGATGTTTTTCTAATTGAGATGCAGCTTCAGTTGGCAGAAATATTCTGTAATGATGGCAAGTCCAAACTTCCCTCTCTCACTATGCTGAATTGCCATTATAACAACTGGTGCCAGCAACAAGAAATTCCTCCAACATATATGTTCTGAATGTCCTGTTTACTTAAATAGAAAGACTACAGGAAGGAGGGAAAGAATAGTAACAAAATCTGACAATATTTTGTAGGCCATGGTGTTGCGCTTAAACGTCAATATAAGAACTTCCTTTTCTACCTGCTATAGCAGAAGTCAAACAGAGGTAAAAACTACATTTTTTGTAACTAAGACTCAAGCATCTCCAGGACATTTTTTTTTTTTTTGCTTCTAAATAAAGTAACACATTAGGTGACACGTGCCTTTTTGGAAAATGTTTCTGACATGCAGAGGAGATGATAGTAACAATTTAACGGGTTTGAATTGACGCTTTAAGAGTCACCACAATTTTCTGAGCACTTGTTCTTGACAAACTGGTGGAAGAATACAATTACTGATATCCAGTAACAACCACTACCCATAGTATTATGCCTGAAAGTTGATCAAAGGTCAATGGAAGCCCTTATGGACATTTGTAAAATGTGAGACTTAGTCCCTAGTTTATTCTTTCCGTGCAAAGGTAAAGAGGACTTTTTGTCCTCTTTAACTCAGGCTGACATACTAGGCATGCCAGCACACTGGACATACTTAGGCATATTAGCATGTGACCCAGCTTGGACTCAGTCAAAAATATCATGAGTACCAGCTCTTTTTTCTTAAGGATGCCACCGTATGATCAGAGAAACAGAAGTAATGTGTTTTGTACAAGTACAAAAGCAAATGAAAATAATAATATTTAAAAAGTTTTAAGAGCTTCCTAAAGGCCCAGGAAAGGATTTGATTAAGGTGAAACTTGTTGTTTTAATGTCTTTTTTATCTAGTATATTCCCTGCTCACTGCTTTGAACATCTTTGCATACAGTGGACCCGTGGCTGTGTCTGGAATCTCTTCTTATTGAAGAATTCTTGTCCGACCATGCTACTCTACTGAGACTGACAGGCTTTGTAGAAAATTCACCATGTTGACTGTGGAAGGAGGTTTCTGAGACTGAAGAAAAATAAAAAGGTAAAGGGCAATAGAAATTTGATCTTTTCCATCCAAAAATTATTTTCCTCTCAACTACATTCTGAGAAAATGCTTAGAAGGTTTTATTTTTATTCCAATATAGAATGAAAATCAATTATGAAACCTTCAAAGTTATCATGAAGTGGAACTGCTGTTCTCCAGCCAGCCCTAAATGCATCATTAATGGAATAGGTTTTGATCTCACTGCACAGGTGCTAGGTTGGCAGGACTCCACTGTCGTTAGTGAGTTACCCCAGGCTAACACCTGGCTGAAAGGAGATTAAGGACCACTGACCTTAGACTTTCTCCAATATACTGCATGTGTTAGGGTACACAATGCCTCTCCCTTGTCTGAAAAGCAGAAACTGAGTATACGCAGTGCCTGTACTTTACCACCTAACCTTTACCTAAGCTTTAGGTATATAAGCAACCTGTCTCTAGGAAGAAAGTGCCAGATTTCCAATATAGTCTGTGGAGAGTAGTAGGTGTTTGTGAATACTTCCAGAGGGTGAATATGTCTGACTCTGCTTGGAAATCCTGCAGGCTTTCCAATGATCCATCAGAGAACTCAGACAGTAACTTCAGGTTCACTGGGTGCTTTATATGGTTTGGATCTCTTCTACTATGAATTTGAGGGGATCAGTACTTTTGCCCAGTATCTCCACTATAAATATGACCATTAAAATTATCACAGAAATAAACAACATAAAAAACAGTTGAAAAAGATATAATTATAAAGCCTTCCTAACTGCAGAAGTATATTCAAGCTTTGAATCTACTTCAAAGCACATGTTAACCTATGAAATTATGTCAACATCCTACTCTGCCCAGGATGGATTAATGCCGTTGATAGGAGTATATCAGCATTAACACAATGCTCAAAAGTTCCTGTACCTTGTAAATAGGTCTCCAATACTACTGATCGGCAAGTGAGCTTTAATATTCACATTATGAATATCAGAAGAAAATCTAAATGTTCACACTTTCTGTGGTCCAAGGAAGTTTCCATCTGAGAAGGATGAATAAGCCCAGCAACCAATGACCATTTCCTGAAATAACTTGTTTCTTGACCATCATATGTCTTCCAGGATTGCTTACACTGCTTCAAGATGGATGTTTTAACATGGTAAAACCCACCTCACGAAAAATATGAAAAATCATTTTATTATAACTTTGCCTGTAAAACAAATCCACCTGGTACACAGTAGCTGCATGTAGATCCTTTCTCCCAGGATCTCAGCCTGGAGAAGAGAAGGCTGAGCGGGGATCTAATCACTGTGTACAAGTACCTCAAGGGAGGCAGGGAGGAGGATGGGGCCAGCCTCTTTTCAGTAGTGGCCACCAACAGAACAAGAGGAAATGGCCACAAACTTAAGCACCAAAAGTTCCACAGGAACTTAAGGAAAAATTTCCTGACAGTGAGGGTGACAGAGCACTGGAACAGGCTGCCCAGAGAGGTCTCCTTCTCTGGAGATCTTCCAAACCCGTCTGGATGCCACCCTGTGCCCCGTGCTCTAGGTGGCCCTGCGTGTGCAGGGGGGTTGGACTAGATGACCTCTAGAGGTCCCTTCCAACCCTTTGGCATTCTATGGTTCTATGGTTCTATGATTCTATGATCAGTCGGTGGTAACCACAAGTACATCCTCTAACTGCTGTGACTGATTATGCTTGTAAGAAATAACTCTGCATTGTTTAAGGATGGTGTTCCCCCAAACACTATCTTTGATAACCATAATCTATCATGCATTTCTTCCATACTCTGTTACTTCATCCAAATTCTTCCAGAAGATCCGTGCTTCCAAAAGTACCAACTTCCATCTTCCCATCTTCCAAAAGTAAAGAAAAAAAATTGCATACTCTCTTGCCTGTTTTCTTTTCATCGTGTATTCTCTGGTAATTTTTAGTTATCATTGATCTTGCATAAAATGAAACAGTTTAAAACAAAGTTAATTCTATAAAGTTAAGTATATTTGTTGCTCTGTTCTCTTCAGACAACAAGTATGTGGTAAATATGGTAAGCATACTGAATGCCAAAGGCATACTGAAACATACTGACAAGTAGTGTGTACCTTGCTCCTTAGTATCTTGTGCATTCTGTGTGTAGGAGTCCTACTGGAAAACCAAGCTATTAAAAGCTTTCATAACATAAAGCACAGAAAGGGAATAAATTGAAGTTACATTGGAAACCTTCATTCTTGCATTTAATGAGTTCTTGTTGTTTGACTTTGCGAACTTATCCCCCTCTTCACAGATTTCTTAGGTACATAATTCCTTCTCCTTTTCACTGTAAATTGAGGCGATGAATTAAGTTGCCCTTCTCACTCTGTATCACCAGCCTCACCTACCTGCCAGGACAGACTGCTACGTAATGTTCCCCTAAATAACTTACTATGGACTAACCAGTTAAAATGTCCTAGATTCCCAGCCAACTTTCCTGCCTCTTACAAGTTGTCTCAACTTGCTGGTCTACCCTGTTTCTTCTGTCCCCAGTGCCACAGCTTGTCCCTGCTATTCCAAACAACTTCCCACCACCCGATGCTACACCAGCAACTTGGGTAACAGAAAAGAAAAAAAAAGGAAATGTATAGAATTTGTATAAGACATCAAGCTGTAAGAACTGGAATATTTAGGACATTAGGATAAGAATTCAAGATACCTTGATAAGTTGGAGACATTGTATAAAATTAACCAAATGAAATTCAGTAAACACAGATGCAATGCCCTGTGCTTAGGAAGAAGTAAAATGCACAAACCTGAAGTAAAGGAGCAGGGAACAACTCCAGGAGAGAGTATAGGGGAGTTATATTTCAGGACAATTTGAATGTGCGTTTATAATGCGATGCCAAAATGAAAAGGGCTAATTTAATTCTTGATCACATTGAAAGGAATGTTGTATAAGAACCAAGAGGGGTAATTATTCTGCTTTACTGCTATTGTGTCCAGTTTTGGGCACTGCACAGTAGGAAAAAAAAAAAAAAAAAGGATGCAGATATACTGGAAAGTAGCCAGAGAAGGAGTAACAAGAATGATAAGAGGTTTAGAAAACTGGAGCTATGAGGAAAGGTTGAAGGAATGGGGTTTGTTTAGTCTAGAAAAGAGAAGACTGAGCAGGGACATGATAACATTCTTCCAATACATAAAAGGTTATTCTGAAGAGGACAGTGATCAGTTGTTCTTTATGTCCACTCACTGTAGTACAAGAAGAATTTAGCTTACTTTACTGCAAGGACAATTTTAGTTAGATATTAGGAAAGCCTTTTTCACTCTAGCAAGAGTTAAGTACTAGGAAAGACTAGTTCAGGAGACTGCAGAATAACTGCAGAGGTTTTTAACTGAACGTTAGGCAAACATCTGTGACCTTCTAATTTGTTGGAGGTGCCAAACTAAGCCAAATTTGAGCAAATTTTCTCAGGGATAGCATAAGGCACACCCCTGGCAGTAGCGCATGTTTAGCAACAAACCTCTGATCTCTGATGCAAAGCACAAAAATGTGACCAATTCAGTGAAAACTGTTTTCACATGAGCTTTTTCCCTTAGACCTATTTTGGGAAGTGGTTGAGCACTGGATGAAACTTCGGTCAGAAGAAAAAAGATTCTATCCCAGGAAAGCACCTAAGTGTTTCACTTTAAAGAGTTAATCTGGCAAAATTATATGCAACCAAAAACAGGATCTTTAAATACAGAGGGTTAAGAAACCTTAATTATAGGTGATGTTACCAAGCTCCACACATAATTTTTATTACAGTATCAGCCCAAGGATATGGCTGCGATCACCGTACAGAGTACTCAGTGAAGTGTGAAGCCACTAAGCATTCACAAGGAGATTAAAAGATGTGTATGTGCTAATAACAGTCAATAAATTCATAACAGCTGTTTTTTAAAAACTTGGTAGACTATCTCCTGGTATTGTCAGTCCTTACTATTCATTCGGAAAAGGGCTAAGTTCATAAACTTAGTTCAGAAATCATGATTTTTAAATTATTTTTCTTGCACACTTTCTTTTTACCTTTTCATCTTGAGGAAGGAAGGAAGGAAAAGGAAGGAAGGAAGGAAGGAAGGAAGGAAGGAAGGAAGGAAGGAAGGAAGGAAGGNACGATGGTATTTTTTATCCCCCCTCTACCAGCCACAGGGATTTTGCAAAACCAAGGGGAAAAAAAAAAAGAAAGAAGAAAGGAAAGAAAAAAGGAAAGAAAGAAAAGAAAAAGAAAGAGAAAGAGAAAGAGAAAGAGAAAGAGAAAGAGAAAGAGAAAGAGAAAGAGAAAGAGAAAGAGAAAGAGAAAGAGAAAGAGAAAGAGAAAAAACTGAGACCTTCACCTAAGCACCTGCCCTGAGGAGCTGGCACTTCAAGTGAAATATCGTGAGATTCATAATAGCGTGAAAGTTGGCAACCATACCTAAGGGTGTAATTTCCCTTTCCTCTAAATCTTCCTTAAGCTAGCAAAGTGGTCACACTGTAAAGAAGAATAGCCCTCTAATATTAAAAGTAATTCAACACTTTTCCAGTTCAAAGTAAACTTATCAGTAGTTTAACTATTTTTCAGATGCAGAACCTATGTGACAGTGTCACTGACACATGTAGGGTCCACAGATAAAAACCTGCTCCCAAGCTAAAGGATGGCTGTAGTCACTAAAAAAAAATTACCTGGTATTCTTCTTAAGGTATTGAGGGCTTGTAATTAATGTACACATATCTCTATGCACTAGAGAAAGGAAAAGGAAAAAAATTGCTCTGCAAGTTAAATTAAAAAGAGTGATGTAGAGTGAAGAGAGGAATAGAAAGATGCTGATTAAAGAGCAGAAAGAGTCCTCATGCATCAAATAGGTTTCATTTTGCATGTTTGAACTCTGTTCATGAAAAGCCAGCTAGTGCTGGAGGCTTGTTGGAGCTTGCACCGCAGCAAGACTGTCAACACGAGTGTGTGGATTCCTCTGCAAGGCACCAGCCCGGGTGCAGCAGGTGCACCGGGAGCAGGTAGCCACATGCACTGGCTACCGGCCGCACACAGCAGCGCAGAGCCAGCATGTGAGCAAGCCGCCTGCAAGGAACAGGAAGCTGTCACTGACTTCTGCAGCTTTGATCATACCCTAGCAAGTCAGTCTGCTCCAGCGGAGGTAGCTTGCAGTAAGAGGGCTTTCAGTCAAGCTTTGGCATCCCTATTTTAAATAGATTTTGCCGTGCACAAAAGAGCACAGTGCCAGCAGCGCAGGGTGTATTTCAGCACAAGCAGCTTCTGTTCAGACATCGTGCCAAGCCTGACAAAAGCATTGCAGAGGTGTGGTTTCTGCCAGGCTACCCACTTCCCATCACGAGATTCTTTTTTTATCATCTCCTGAATGAATGTGTGGAAATGAACTAAAATTTGTTTTCTTGTCGTGTTTGTAAAATATCTCATTAAAAAAATAGACTGACAGTATTTGTTTTCACTTAAACGTATGCTCAGTGAAAGAAGAACTTCAGTCTATCATCTGGACAAGGCAGTTTAAGCCAGAATTCATGTCCATCTGTGGCTCCACCATATAGAACAGGACAAGTTCAAGGAAATCCTGTCTCTGAAGGACTCCTCCATATCCAACAGTCTTGAAGGAGCAAGCAAACACCCAGCTGTTCCAGTGAAATTGAAGAGTATGAATTCAGGTTATTTTGAAGTTTGATTCATCTTATACTACAATGTTTTGGATTAAATCCTCTGCTGGGACTCAGGTATCTAAAGAGGTGATGCAGGAGCAGAGGCAAGCGTGTACTATTTTGTTTTTAGGTAGAGTAAGAAAATTCAGCCACCACAAGCAAGAAAGTTTCCTTCAGACAGAAGACTCTGCCTCTCCTAGAGGATCAGGTTTTGATATAGACTGAGGCTGCTTAATTCCAAGTCATCCTTAAAGGAGTTAAAACTCCTGATGTTTCTTTGGATGCATTTTGCAAAAGATGAGGCCCTCATGGAAGTTTTGGTAAATGAAATGTATGCATAGGTGTTCTATCATCAAGTATTTAGAGAATTTTGCATTTTTCTAGCTTTAACTTGCTATGCTTAATGACTGCTGGGATGAGAAATCCAAGCTGTATTACCCACTGAGGGAGGGAAAATGCCATGGAAGAGAGCTGGCACAAAGGGTGATTTCAAATCTCGAAGGAGCTGTTTATTTTTTTAAACAGATGTTTAAATACCCAACTCAAACCTATACCTCTACATACTTGCTCAGATAGCAATGTTTAAAATTAAAAATAGCATTAAATATTTATTTTAGGGAGCATAGTTGAAATAATCTCATCTTTTTTGGACATTTTCAAGCTTTCCAGGCTATGTATTACTTTTACCAACAAGTAATTTTTCTTAGTCCTTTCTTAACCACTAGAAAATTTAAGTGTTCTGTACCTAAGTAGAGCATACCTGTTGGGTAGAATAATTTGATATTTTCTAGCAATGCATGTTCTCCATGATTGCAGGTAATCAAATTGCTGCTAAAAAGGCTATCTATTTGGCGAGCATCTTTTCCTCTTCTCTTCATAAACAGAGAGCTGGAAGATCCCCAGGATTTCATATCACTCCTCTGGGATTCTTTCTCAACTCAGTACTGTGTCTCAGCTCCCTGCTGATGCTTTCGGATTCTGCATGGGGAAGCTGTGTCTAAATCTTGATGGCATACAGCTGTATTTTTCTTCTAAGGCCGTATCTCTTTAGTACTATGTTAGTGTTGTCTGATACCTATCAGTTATTTGCATCATAACAAATTAGTTTTTGATAGGAGATGGAATTTACTTGGAAGCACCTGTTCCTGCTATTGCAACACACTGTGTTTTTATATTAGCAATAAAACTTGCCTGAGAACCACCCTTGCACTTGCAGTTGTGCAAGATTTTTAGCTTAGGACATCTTGTATTGAGACTTCTGTTCTCTATGTAACTCAGGGCAGCTCTCTAAACATTTTGTAGCCTTGAATCTTTTCCAAAGTTAAATAGCTTTGCGGTGCACAGGCGAGTCCATACTGTAGAGGCAGCTCATTCCCAAGCTGTCCCCACATGGTCATTAAAAGCAGCTGAGGTCTGTTGAGACCTTCTGTATTTGCTGTGCTTGCAGATCATGTCTGCCTTCTCTCCCAGTGAGCCCTTTCATTCACTAAAGATTGTACATTGAAAAATGACTTTCAGTAATGCAGAAACTATTGTGAAATTATGGGCACCTTCTAAGTTAAAGGAAACTTTCTGGATTTGTTCAAGAACAAGGAAAGAAGTAAAAAGAATTCTTCTGTTGTTGTCATCTTTGAGAAAAGTTTCTTTCCTCTTCCTCCAGTTCAGTCATAAACCATACACCAGAATAACTTCCAGATTCCAACAAATATCTGTTTTCCTATATATATATATTTGGAGGGGAAAAAAAGGATATGATAAGTAAATGTCAAAACTTTGTATATATTGGTCATTCAGAATTTTTAGAGGCATCAAATGTTTAATCTCCTAAGGTGAAAAATCAGAGTTTACCACAAGTGCACAGATTCTCACAAGCTGCTGTAGATTAACTGGACTGTGCTAAAGTCATCTCTACTCCATAGAGGCACGCGATAATTTTTATCTCCTCAGCTTGCACACTCTGGACGGAGTAGGCAAGTGCTGTATAAGGTAATAGGGAACACTACTAATGGCTTATGACAAGGTCTGAGTTACTTTCTTTGGCCTATTTAAAACATATATATGATTTGGAACATGAAGAGGTCTCCAAAGCACCAAGGAGGAGGAAGATTCCTCCTGAACTGACACTATAGGAATGGGAACATCGTTGCCTTCAGATGGCTCCTTCAGAGGCCCTGGAACAGAGAACACCGGAGGATAGGGTTACACACAGGAAGCACATGGAGATGTGTTAGTACCTATAGCCTTAGAAAGAAATCACGTAGCATCACGGGCCATGCTGGCTCGACTGACATATCCAGGCTATCTGGGTTTGTTTACATTTAAAATAATCGTCTTTCTGTAACCTGGAGCAGTCCAGGATCTCAAATACCCAGAGAGGATTACAGAAGCCTCGGCCACTCCAACTATGCAAGTTCTGTGCTGTGCTACAGCATAAGGACATCTTGCTTTTCAAGGCGAGAGCTGCAGCTCAGAATATCTGAGCTGAACGAGTATAGCTAGTCAGCTCGATACAACAATAGCAATTTGTGCGAAACGCAGAACCTTTCTTTCTCCATCACAAGCTTTTGCCTCTGAAGTTGTTTCACTTACCTGTTGCTATATTGCCATCTTAGATAAAATCTCCAAGGCTGATTTCTCACTGACTGCCATCCAGGAACACTACCTGCAACACAGGGTTTGGCCTCACCCTAGCTCTCTCTGAAATTAATAATAGACTTCTTTCAGTTACTTTGCATACCCTCCCTCCAGTTTCCTTCTCGTGTGGGACTAGTACTTGAAAATATTTTACTAAGCAATAATGGGAAATAGCAATGACTGGCACAAAAAAGGTCAGATGCTGTACGAGTTCCAGCGACATACCTGGGCTAAGATGATTTCTATCTCAACCCTACAGCAAAAATAAGCCATGTAGAAAGAATGGGGTAGTGTGTAGGCTTTTAAATTCCCCTCCTCTTACAACAGCATGCAATGAAAGCATCATATGGGCCTACAGACACATTCTTCACGCTGTTCCTCTCCCTCGTTGCTCCCGTTTGATTCATCTGTCTGTCACTTGGCAGTGGATTGTGGACGCCGGGTCTTCCCAGATATTTCATGTTTATTCAAGTGTTGCTGTGCTGTGAGACTAAAGAAGCAGACCTGTTGTTGCCAGCTAGATCTATTTATTTCTCAACATCATTGCACCACTAATTCTCATACCAAAGGCAGGAAGATAGATACCAAATTGAAAACAAATCAGGGGGGTGTTTTCCTTTCTCACGTTCCCTTTCTTTGCCCATGATCCTTTCCAAGATAGTACACACTGAGTTCGTAGAACCTGTGTGAAAAAAAAGCTTAATTTTAATTTGTGCCATTGCGATTCGTCTGCTTTTAGCCCAAGACTGCTGATCTTATTCAGAATAGCAAGAAAATTCAACTTCATGGAGCAAGGACAGTCCTTAGCCCTATAACAGAGCCTTTAAGAACATGGTGGAACCACTGGCCCCCCTTTTTAGTGAGCTGTAATGGGTGCCCACTAGTAGATTTAATTGGAGTGTGTAAGGAGTAGGAGGGACTGTGGATGTCCTGAGTGAATACAATAAGGTTGCCTTGGGATAGAAAATTGCTTTCTCATATTAAAGTTGAGCAATGCTTGCTGCCTGAGCTGAGGTAGGTTGCAGGCTTTTTGTTCTTTGGCCTGACTTGCCCTTTCCTTTGTGCTTGAAATGAAGTAAGAGTCCTTCTTTGAAGTGATGTGGTGCTTGTTACCCTGGCCTAACAGGAGGTAAAATGAGTCTGTAGATAGTTCAAGATATTGCCTGAGAGTTCATGCTTCCACAGGAGGCCCTGTAGGTGACCGTACCCACCCCTCCACTTGCTATCCGATACCAAGGCAGCTGCGGGGCGGCACGTGCAGAGGCTGCTTTCAGCTCATGACGGAGGAGTAAACACGCTGCTATTGCTTTGTGCTCCCTGGGTCAGAGCCCGCGCAGGAACGCCTACTGAACAGGAGCTGTGTGCCGGGGCTTGCTGAAACAGCAGTTTCTGCTCTCTCTGAGCCCACAAAAAAGCAAAATGTGGGATTGCCCACGGTGGCAAATATAGCAAATTAAGATAATGCTGGGCATTTCGAACAAGTTACAAGAATGCCAAAGGATTATAGCTCACTACACACATGCAGTTCTGGGTTAGCATGAATAATACAGCAGTATAACAACAGAACTACCAGGATGGTAAACTTGTCTGTTTTTCTACAAGTAAAAATGACTTTGATTAAAATCAAGTTCAGAAAAAGTGCATATGCTAAGAGGATGCCAGAAACCAACTCATTAGCATTGCAATAAAACCCACAAGTTAAACAGGTGAAATTCAAAGCTTGCAATAGAGAGCTAGTCTGCATCGTGGGAATACATGAATTAAAGATGTATGCAAATTTATTTGAAAAGGCAGACCAGAAGGAAAACTGCCAGTAGAGGGAATGCAAATTGGTCGCAAAGATGGTTGTGATGAGCAGAGAGGAAAGGGCTGAAACATTCCCTGGAATCAAGAGCTCGATCCAGCACAAACCATCAGTCCGATGATTAGGTGCAAGAGTTAAGGCTCTGAAGTACCAACACAGCAGAATAGAAGGTTACTCCAAAACAATTCTAGACCTAGAATGAAACCTGAGGAATTGGTGCTTAAAGTTTGAGACCAGAAAATGCAAGTGCCGGTGTTCTCTTGTAGGATGCTGGGTTTTTAGCACAAAATTAAAAGATGTGGTTTCTGTACGGACAGAATTCATTGGCACTGAATAGGTTATAAGCAGCTGTAGCCAACAGAAGGGACTAGATAAACATTGTCTTTTCCTCAAAAACATGAAAAATAAATTTTAGTGTGTAAATATACAAAAGGAATTAAAAATTGAAAGATCCGCTGATTGCAAACGTGGTCCCCTGAGCATGTGAAACAAAGGTTAAGAGATTGTATACATCTTCATCTGATTAAAAAAAAACTGTTTGCAAACAGAACATGGATTGTGGTTGTCAGAGCTACTACTAGACCATGGTAGATTGTCAAGCAACTAATGCAAAACAGCCCGCAAGGCACATTTCTTAACCTGTTATCAGGTAAAGCAGGAGTGCTGTATATTAGCTGTGATTTTGTTTACAGGCCCTAGGATAGCAAATTCTTTAGTGCAGCAGGAAAGAGGTATTCAAAGCTTCCCACAAAATCATCTGGAATCATTCAAATGTTAGAAAATAACTGAGGATGTTTTATTTGGTGTGAAAGAAACAGTGACATAGGGAAAATCGTCATGTTACAAATGTCAAAAATGCAGTCAAGTCAAACCAAAGAAACAAGTTCAGTAGCACAAGAAAAGATGCGCAGAGCAAATTCAGCAAAGGTTAGCTGACTGGAAAAAACGTGTTTTACGCACTGCAATTCATACCCCACCAAAGACAGCATGCGTCTTCAGGTAATGCTACAGCTAAACAAATGCAGGTGCAGAAAAATCTTTATTCTTAGACACAATATAATGGACAGTGATGTCTGACAAGAATCCATAGGTTACTAGGCACTAGTTTAAGCTGTTAGTTTTACAGCTCACTATCAGGTTAGTACCTGATCACAGAAATCCATTTTCCCCAACAGCATCAGATGCTGGAAAACCATAAAATAAAACACTTTTTGGAAAAGGCTACAAGTCAACTCTTGCCTGCATTTAGCATTGTAAAATTACAGGTTGTCACCAGGAGGTGACGCACAGAAAAAATGTGTGGTTATACCACAAAAAAAAAGAAAGGGGTTTGTGCACAGCTAGAAGTATACACCTGAGTCACTAAAGAATGGTAGATAAATGAGAGAGGTAATAAGACAAATAGAAGACTTTTTTTGTGTTTTTGTAGTCCTAAGAGTTATTCATATTTCAGAAAAAAAATATGATATTGGGCCTTCTCTGATGAAAAAAAAAACATATTCTCATAAAGCACTAATGCCCAATAGCTTCACAGTCAGGTAAATTTGCAATACTATGCAAACACATAAAACAATATGATGATCTAGTTTCAGTTTAATTGTCAGCCACCTAGCAACCCTTCACCACCCTATTATTGTACTTAATTATAAGGAATAACAGCAACATTCAAAATAAGAAATAACAGGTTCATTGTTTCTTTAGGTGAAGTAACACTGAAGCAAACAAAAATGTTAGTGCAATATTTGGCCTCCATACCTGGTCATGAAGCTACTACTAGGCACCAGGCAAAGCTAATTTATAGAGACAGCAAAGAATCTGGACAACTGCAGATAGACATTTTTTTTTCTTATACAAGAATATGCAATTATTTCAAAACTCAAAGACCTGCAACTCAGTACAAATGAATAATTCTTCCACTAGCAATAAAAAATGGTTGTTTGCTCTCATTGTTTTATTTACCCAGATGGCTATCATACCACTCTCTTTACATTCTGCTTCTCTCCTATTACTTGGAATTCACTCCGGGCTACTTAGGATTGCTCAGAATTGAACGAGTGCTGCTTTTTATCATTTTCATTGGCAGGAAGACAGAGTTCAAACATGTAGACACACTACATAGGAATAGATATACTGATTCAGCCCACAGGTCAGTCTAGCCAATTGTCCTGTCTCCAGCAACAGATGCATAGGGAAGAGTATGAGAACAGGGCAAGCGTGCAAGACCTCATACTCTCTCATCCTCAACAACTTGCAGCTGGGATATCCTTGGCCAGAAACAAATCTTTCTATTTAATGGCTCCTGGTAGATTTTTTTTCTTCCATGAGTATGCTCAATTGTGCTTGAACTGATATAAAATTTTAACAGCTACTGTATCCTGCAGTAAGGAGTTGCATAGCTTAACTGTGTATCTTGTGGAAACTACCTCCTTTTGTTCATTTTGAAGCTGCCTCCACTAGGATCATGTAATGATTCCTTGCTCTTTTATTATAAGAGAAAGTGACATTTGTTTCAGATCTGTTTTAATTTATTGCATGCTCCATCAGACATAGATTCTCTGGTTAATACTTTTGACAACAATCAACAGTTTAATATTTTGATTACTAAAATTCATTAACAATTGCAGCATAAAACCTTATTCTAGTTAGAGAAGGAAAAGCAGAGAATATTTAAAGTCAGGACTAAATATGATCCTACCCAAATCCTACTATTTGAAGGAGAAATGGTACCACGTTCCTTCCCCTTAGAGAGCTCAATTTCCATTGATCTCAACACCTTTCATGACCAAGCTTTGAGCTGAGAGCTGTCTTCCATGTCAGCGTTCAACAGGCCCAAGTATCTACTTAGGTACAGCTCGGTCTGACTGAAGGTTCTGGATCCTAGTCCCAGTAAACAATAACAGTCATGGGTTTTGACCTTCAATGAAAAGCATTTTCCCATATTTTTCACTGTATTGATAGTTAGGCAACAAGACACTTTACTGATATAGCCATGAATGGTATGTTAGATACCGTTATGTGTCATCCGATTTATAATGAGAGTAAGTAAATGAACAAAAAAAAACCCTTAATGGAAAAATACTTCTGTTATCTGAAAATAATATTACACAAGTTTGTCTTTCTGGAAAATATCCATTCATTTTCTTCATAAACATTTACTAAGGAGAAAACTATTTTATGAACATATGGCACTTGTCTCTGTTTTGGATGTAAAAACGTCTGGTATTTTGCTGACTTCATTTCATTGTGAGTCACTGTGCAGCTTTGTATAAACATCAGGGTATTTTCATCAATTAGAAATAACTGAGATTTTCAACATAACATCTCCATATTTACTTGTGCTTGAGAGTTCTCCTAATACCCTGGACAATGCACACACAGATATATATGCTGAACGCACAAGTTCCCCTCTTCTAAGAACACTGGTCTAAGAAATAATGCCCAAGGAGCAAGGATTCTGCTCAAAAATCCCACTGTATCCAGTAGCAAAAATTCCAAATGTCTTTTTGCAGATGGTTTCTTTTCATCATTTATAATTACTGTGATTGGAAAATGGAGACTCAGTCTTTAAAAACACATTCTAATGAAACAAAACCTTATTGTCAAAAGATTGGGCTGTTTCTTAAGATATTTAGAGTCCATACAGAATCTCAGCTCATTTTTTGGGGGGTAGAATCCTTCATCATAATACCTTCCTTCATGTCACTGACTACTTGTATACCTGTGTTGTACAGATTAATTGATCCATAAATACTTCAAGAACTAGATTAAACTGTCCCTGTTCTGGAGCACTGGAGGAGAAAGAAGGCACCAGAAGTCTTATCCACCTTAGGAAGTTCATAAAAACACTTATTTTAATCATGATCCAAATCAGTGGCTGCACAAGAGAAAACATAGATAACAATACCAGTAACAGCAGTGGTAAGATTGGAAGTGGTGAAGACATGATCATATATGATGGAGCAAAAAACAGAAATAGGTTAGAAGTGGGAACTATTTATCCGAAAGCATTTTAATGGGACATGGAAGACATGGGTTCAAATCCCTTCAGTAATCAAATAGATAACTGCTCCAGCTATTGAGTTAGTTGGTAAAGCTGGAGATCAAACGCATGTGAAACTGGTGTACCACATGGCTGAAATCACGGCTCATCATGGCTGATGAATTTGTCTCACGAAAAATGGGCAGCATCTTTTCTGACCTAGTAATAGTTAAAAAGAGCCTCAACACCTGCTGTTCGTCCTCCCACAAGGTGACACTAGATGGCAGCAACTGAAGTGGCAGCAGAAACTGCAGATCTCTTCCAGGGCACCAGAAGGCACTCTGGAGACCAACCCTCGAGGTGCCAGAGGCTGCTCTGCCTACTATGGCAATCCATGTGGGCCCTATGGTGCTTGGGCAACTCGTGAGATGAGATGGAAATAAGATCACCTGTGCCCTAACTTTTGTATTAATTCATGTTTTTCTCTACATTACTCAGAACAATTACTGGCTGTTCTGGCTGCATCTGAGGCCTCTTCACCTGCATTAAAATTATAACTTTTCCCAATCCAATATGATATTTGTATCTGATTGCTACTTCAGAATCAAACAGATTAGTTTTTGTACAGCTTTGTAGAAATATCAACAGTAATGAACATGATACCATCTAATTAATAACAATCCAAAATCAACAAGCATACTAGTAGATTGATAATGTCATAACCTCCATTCAGATGATTTGCTAAAGGGCCTCCTATTCCAAAAGGAAGACTCTGAGACTCTTCAAAAATTAAACATTGCCAACAGAGGAGATTTTCCTCTTGTTCTTGTAAGACAAGGCTTCGCTGCCAGCAAAATCAAAGACTATTCAAAGTTTAACAAAAATGTATCAAAAGAAGATGAGCAGTAACTAACATTAGTATTTCCTTTGGAATATTCATAAATTTCGTTTCCTCTCCACACCAATTTTGTTCAATAGTTAGCTGTCATTGGTCTGTGTTACCATGTCTTCTCCAGAGGGGTTATTG
Source organism: Crypturellus undulatus (assembly GCA_013389825.1). Lineage (NCBI taxonomy): Eukaryota > Metazoa > Chordata > Aves > Tinamiformes > Tinamidae > Crypturellus > Crypturellus undulatus. Next base: position 606,182 of record VWPW01007396.1, read on the forward strand.
CCAAGCTCTGAAAATGTCTTTGGAACTTAAATCTGTAATTCAAGCTCTCACTATGGAAAAATAACATCCTTTACACACTGATCCAAATTCTGATATTGAGCTAATGAAGATGAAACCCTAGGCTTAGTCACTGATGAGAACTATAGAGTCACTTTACTGAGGACCTCAGGATCCAACTACTAGCCACTACTTATGGTGCTGTGACATAGGTTAGTCAACTAAATCTGAGTGTCTTTTAAGACAGACACAACACTAACATCTTAGGGCGAGCTATTCCGGCAGCGGCCATGCTGTCTGTGTGTCAGCCCCACTGAATGAGAAGGGAGGGGTGGAGGCACTAAGCATAAGCATGAAAGAGCTGGAAGCAAGGACATATCACCCAGCAGCAGTACAGAGGCACTGTTCAAGTGTACAGGGACAGCGTTAGGAAAGCCAAAGCCCGTCCGGATCTGATCTGATGAGGAACGTGAAGAGCAATAATGTCCTCTATAGATATATCAGCAGTAAAAGGAACACTAGAGAAATATGGGTCTGCTGCTGAGTAGGGCAAGGGACCTAGTGACAAAGGACATAGAAAAGGCCTAGGTACTCAGTGTATTCTTTGCTTTGGTCTCTACTGGTAAGACCAATAAAAGAACTCAAGAATCCCAGGACCTAAGAATATCTGGAAAGTCTGGAGCAAGGCAGACTTTTCCTTGCTACAGGAGAGTCAAGCTGCAAAGCATTTATAGGAACTGGACATACACATGACCTTAAGGAGCTTTTAAACAAACTGAGAATTCACAGGACCATGAGACCTGGTGTAATGCACCCACAAATGCTGTGAAGTTACTCCTGATGGTCTTTGAAAAGTCATGGGATTGGGGTTGGTTCCTGAGGACTGGGAGAAAGCAGATGTCAGCCCTGTCTTCAAGAAGGGGAAGAAGGACTGATGTGCCAATTAGCCTCACTCTAGGCCCTGGCAAGGTGGTGAAGCAAATACTCGTGGAAGCCTTTTACAAACATCTTAAGGACAAGAATGTGATAGGGAGTAGTCAGCACAGATTTATTAAGAGAAAATCATGCCTGATCAACCTGATCACTTTCAGTGATGAAATGGCTAGCTTGGTAGGTAAGGGGAGAGCAGTGGATGTTGTTTACTTTGACTTCAGCAAGGCTTTTGACACTGCCTCTCATAACATTCTCATGCATAAACTCCTCAAAGCCAGGCTAGACAAATGAGCAGTGGAGTAAATGGAAAACTGGCTGAATTGCTAGATTTAAAGGATTGTGATCATCCCAAAGTAGCGGTTCACCCCAGGGGCTATTTTATATCTATATGTGTATGTGTATATATAATACTTAACATCTTCATTAGTGACCTGGATGACACGACAGAATGCACCCTCAGCAAGCCTGGAGGTGACAGAGATGTGGGAGGGGTAGTTGACAGACCACTTAGGTTGTGATGCCATTCAAAGGGACCTTGACAGACTGGAGAAATGGGCCATCAGGAAATTCATGAAGTGCTGCAAAGGGAAATGCCAAGTCATGCACCTGGAAAGAATAACCCCGTGCTGCTGAGGATGCTGGGGATTGACAGATTGGAGAGCAACTTGGGAGAAAAAGACCCCAGAGGGCTGGTGGGCTACAAGGAGAACATGAGCCAGGAATTTGCCCTTGCAGCAAAGACTAACAGCATCCCAGGCTGCAGCATCCCAGGCTGCATTAGGAAGAGTATTGCCAGCAGGTCGAGGGAGATGATCCTTCTCCTCTGCTCAGCTCTAGTAGGCCCACACCTGGAATGCTGAGTCTAGTCCATAGCATCCCCAGGAAGGTAGACATAGACATACTGGGACAAGCCCAGAAAAGAATCATGAAGACAATTAAGAGAACAGGGAAGAACCTGAGATTTGGGAATGTTTAGCCTAGAGAAGATTCAAGGTGATCTTATCAGTGTGTATAAATACTTGATGGGAAGGTGCAAAACAACAGGCAGATGGTTCTCAACAGTGCCTACTGAAGAGACAACCAGCAATGGGCACAAAATGAAAAACAGGAAGTTCCACTTAAACATGCAAAAAAAAGCCTTTTTACTGTCAAACACCCTGAGAGGTTTCACAGAGAGGTTGTGGAGTATCCACATCCTCAGAGACATTCAGATCCTGACTGGTCATGGCCCTGAGCAACCTGCTGTACTTGACTGTGCTTTGAGCCGGGAGATTAGAGTGAACAGTCTCCTTCCAACCTCAGCCAGTCTGCAATTGCATTAATTTGTGATTCTACATCAAACAGCTTAGGTCTCCAGTGTCCCTCATTCCTTCTGCAATGCAGAGGCCACCCAAACTGTGAGAAGAGTGCTCCAGGGTTAAAGCTAGGCCTACCAGGCTGCATAGAGTAAGTACACACGGTTTTCTGCACATTACTGTGCATGTCCGATTTGTTTGTGTTTTGGTCATCACACCAAAAAAGGAAGGCCCAACAAGAAGCCAGAGCAAAGATATGATTTGCAACAGTGGCAGAAAACAAAGAGCTATCTTTACCTCGCAGGGACAAAGCATCTCTGCTGGCAGCTCACTGGGGAGCTGACTTTGGCTCACTCTCTGGTTTTCTCAGAAGTACCTGTAGGATCAAGGAAAAAACAACAGGAAAAGATTAGCAGGCACCTTCTGGAGCCCTGTCTATAAAATATTTGGTACCCTTCTGGAGTAATACATATATGTATTTTTAAAGGAATAATTGTGTTGCTGAGGAAACAATTACTCAGAATTTACTAAAAGCAATAGAAAATTGGGATTAATCCAAATTTGGATCCCTCTTCCAGTCAAGCACCTTTCAGGGTGAATTTGCTAACATTTGCTAAGTGACACAACCAATAGGCAAAACTATTTATCACCTGCATTGTGAAATTAATGACAGAGAGTATCTTGATGATGATCACATGAGGCAGACAGGATCCAGTTGTGCCAACTGACAAACTCAGTTTACAGGTTTAGAAATGCTGCAGTATTTGCTGTTTTTTTGTCAAAGCTACCACAGCTCCCAAAATGCTGTGAATGCGTGAAAATCTCACTATAAGTGTCTGATTTTCATAACTACTGGCAGAAGTTTGAAAAGGCAAACACTAAAACCTCAAAACTCTGAATGCAACAATACTCTGGATTGTTGATGATTGTAGGCAATCTGATTCATAACATTTTAATTCATAGAGCAGTAGCATTCCCCACAGTCTCTCTTCTCTCTCTTCTCTCTCTACAATAGCAAAGTCAGGTGTTTTCTATTTTTATTAAACACTGTCTTTGCTATCCTAGGGCTCAGTCATCAGTGTGAGGCCACCATCTTCTTTTTTGGAGTGTCAGGCAAGGCGTGTTGAAAATTTTATAGTCACCATGGAATGAGGATACCAGGGTGTCTAGAAACCTCTTACCACAGATCCAGATCATTCCTTCCTTAAATCAGAGCCTGTTATCACACACTCTCCAGTTTTATAGTTATTTTTCTTTTATGATAAATACCCCCCACAAGGCTTACTAGCAGCTTCAGTGGCTTCATGTGTTACAACTCAAAAGAACTTGAGTTTGTTCTCAATTCTCAACTCTTTACTCATGATAACAGATTCAACTTCTTAAGGTTTTAATATTATAAAAATATTTTTATTTATCATTTTTTCCTTTTTCTGGATGGAGATCTTAAATATCCTTTTTCCCCTTTTACAAACAAGTAACTTACTGATATGTTTTGAGAATATTTTTACCTGCTGGTGCACTAGGAACAAGAGAAGACCTTGCTGACCCAACCAGAGGTTAACAGGCCAGATTTCTGTGGAATGGAAGATATCAAGACTAAAAGTTCTTCTACCCCACAGATAGCTAGTCCCAGTTCTGTTGTTTTTTCCAGATTTCAGAAAAATCCCTGGCAAGAATTGTCATTTTTCCAGTCACCAAATTTCCAAGAATCTTCTCTTCACATCTCTGTCTTTTTCTTTTGATGGACTCTCCCATCATCTCTGCATAGTAAATGCAGACCTCTTGCAAGAATGTGGGCCAGACATATTTGTAAGCCAAATGGCTTATGCCTGGAACAACAGTAAATGAAAAATGAAAGCCAGCAACCAGATGAAAAAAAAAAGATTTTACCTTTTTTTTCCATAAATGTTTATCCTGTTTTAATTGGTTTAACTCAACCATGCATTCAGCTCCGGATTGCTGTCTGATTATAGAGGGACACCGTGTCCCATGCTTTCTCATATGCATTTTAAATCAATTTGTCCAAGCTGGCAGGGCTAAAGAAGATTTTTCCCCCTTTAACGTAAGATAGAACAGGCAAAAGAACTTTTTCTTTTTTTAGTTTTTTTTTTCTCATTTCATGACATTAAAAAAAAAAAGGCACTTGTTTCTTGCAAACGACTGCCTGACTTTCTGTAAATGAGTGAGCATGTTGTTGCCCTCTAGTGACTGGTCCATATACACTAGAACGGACCTCCTTTTAGGAGTTTTGTTTCTATTAAAATGGCAAAGAGTTTTGACTTTTGGGATCTCCTTCTCTGGCTTATAAAATTAGACCCACATTTTTAGTTTTGAAGATCCTCTAGCATTTGATCTAGCAAAATGGTTTAGAAGTGATTAATTCTAAGACAGATGCACTACACACTCTTAAACTTGAACACCCATTTAACTGCTTTAGTGGGTTGGGGACTCATTTTGGGTGAACAGTTTTGATCAATCATGATCTGATTTTCAGATATACTTGCAAAGTTTTTTCTATATTTTCCTTCTTATTATTTTTTTCCACTCCTCTGCTGATGCCCTGCCTCTGGTAAGTAAAACAGGGAAGACTGTGTGTATGCTAGATGTAGTTTTACCTTGCTCAACAGTTAAAAATGAGGAATGTTATTCTTTAGTGAAAGAGAATGACTCTAGGAAAGGAATAGTTAAGGATATCTTAAGTTCTAGCTCTCATGTTTACATTTTAGTCCAGACTGCTATAAATCGAGATCTTTTTCGTATGAAGAACATTTATAGTCAGGCAAAGATAACTTTAAAAAAATAGAGGATGGGAGGAACTACAGAATAGTAAATCCCCACCCTACCCGATGGGAAGATTTTGAAGCACGTCATGGTCTTTATGGGAACCATTTTCAGAAAAGAGAAAATAGCGAATGAGAGTAGCCAGCATGGATTTATCAAAGATAAACTGTGCCTGAGCAACCCAATTGCCATCTACAATTAAATGCATGATTCTGTTGGCAGAACCTGGGCAGTAGATATCATTTATCTCAGCTTTAGTGAGGGCTTGGATATGGTCTCCCACAGTACCCCTAGAATCAAAATGGGGAGACGTGGACCATGGGTAAGTTCCAAGATTGGTAAAAAAACTTACTAGACTGTTGGACTCAAATGACACTGGTCATCCATTCAACATATAAATAGTGACCATTTATGATTAGTGTTCCTCAGCATACAAGGGATGACACAGTTTGTCTTCATCAACAAACAGAGCAGCAGGGTAATTAATGCACCTTCAGCAAACTGACATCAATTTGCAGTGAGCAGGTGACAGGCTGCTGTGCAGAGGAGTAGCACAGACTGGAGGTCAAAAAGTTTGACAAAGACAAATGCAGAGTGCTGCACCCGACAAACCTGATGCATAAGTACGCACTAGGAACCATCTGCCTAGGCAGCAGTTCTGCAAGAAAGGGACTGGGTACTAAGTTAAGTGTAAACAAGCAGTGAAGCCTTTGAAAATTAACCACACACTTGGTTACATTATCAAGACACAACCAGCAGACTGAGGGAACAGATTATCCACTCTGTTTGGCATTTGTATTGCTTCATCTGGAGTACCATGCCCAACTGGTGACTCTTAAATACAATACAGATTTTAACAAACTGTGGATATCTGTGCATATTAACCGTTAGAGGGTTAGAGCTTGTGATGTTTGAAGACAGGCTGAAGAAGGTGGGTTTGGTCAACCAAGAGAAAGCTAAAGGTCTGCAATTACCCAAAGGGAGGTTTTAAAGAATCTTCTCAGAGGAACCCAAGAAAGGCCAAGAGGTTACAGGCACAGGTTGTCACAAGGAAAAATATGACTCAGTATGATGAGGGTGGTTCAACACTAAAGCAGAGACCCAGAGAGGCAATGGCATCTCTGTCACTTCAAATTTTCGTAATTCATCTGGACAAGGCATTGAGCAACACTAGCTTTAAGTTAGCCCATCCTGGGATAGGAGTTTTCCCTGGAGACCTCTGAAGTTCCTTCTGGCCTCGGGTATCCTGAGTCCTCAGTTCTGAGACCATTGTATTTGGGGTCCATAATGTCCTGTGGAGCAGGAGTAGCCCCAGAGTAGCCCCAGAGCCAGGAGGCCCAAAGACTAAAATAGAAGATGTAACATCTTTGTTATCTATGGAAATGAATCTCTAGTCTTATTAGGAAATATTTCTCCTTCTTTACAACTCTTTGACATTTGTGCAAGGAACCTGCATTTGCTACGATGAAAGAGTCCATCAAAAGAAAAAGAGAGAGATGTGAAGAGTCTTGGAAATTTGAAGATAGAAAAAATCCCGTTTAACAGTCTAACTGAGAGTTATTGGGAGGAAGAATAGGAAAAATAAGCCTGGATGCCCAGTGGGTAAAGCAATCCACACCAGCCACCAGGCCCATGGCCAGCGGCATACTGGAACCACAAGGCGCCCAGGTATGGGCACCTGAGCTACCAGTCTTACACCGCTTGCAGGCATGAGCAGAGGATATGGGTCAAACGAGACCCTTTCCACCATCACAGTGCTCATTCCCATTGCAATAAATAGAAGTACTATTTTGTCAAGCCGGGTTGTTTTTACTTGGCAGCTTTGAGGAGGAAGCCTGCGTGCGTAAACAGGAAAGCAGGGGCTGTTTTTACCTCGCCGTGTATAGCTGGTACATCCAGGCTGACATCACGCAGGGCCAGCTGCACCAAGCGCACCCAACAATTTGTCCTCGGGGCAGCTGTGCCCGCGCCAGGGGTGCACGGCAGGAGGGAAACGCAAACAAACAACCCTACCGAGACGCCCGCTCTGGGCACTGGGCGCCAGGTGGCACCGAGCCCGGGTGGGCTCCCACACCCGGCCCGCTCCTCTGGCCCCCGCGGCCAGGCTGGCAAGGGGCATCCTCGCCACACCGGTCCTGCATTGCTGCTGGCGTGGGTCCCACGAGGAGCACCCAGAGACCCCTCACCAGACCCCACCGGGGCACCCAGCACTGCTCTGCACCGGGCACACAATGCAGCAGCACCAAGCACTATTTTTAGTGCTCGTAGACCAGAATTGCAGGCTGCACTGCAGATTATCCCTTAGAAACACTGGTGGGAAGGAAAATGCTTTAACACTGTAATTTTGTCTCCAGTGATGGGATTTTCTTTCTAAAATTTGAGTATCAGTTTCATTCACTACACTGGGCTGCAAGAAGCTTTGCTTGCAGCCATAGCATCTTCACTCCTGCCTAAATCTCACTATATAATAAAACACACAACAGTTTTACAGTCGCTGCAGAGTTATTAGATGACAGATGTGTACAAAGCACACAGGCTTGTATGACCACCCAAGCGATTAATAAAACTGGTTGCCTGCTAGAAGTGATCTTTAACTAAAGGGTGAAAAAATTGCTCTGGAAACCTTGAGAATAATTTAAAGTGGTTGTTTAAATCACAGAGACGCAAAGTCTATAGGCGGTGGATCTTCATGCAGCTTTTATCATTAATGTTTTCCTCCCCACAGTCTCAACACCCTTAAATAGAACTTCCTTTCAAATAATATTTGTTAATTTGTTTGTTTGCTGCCATAGAAAAATAACAACTGCAACAACAGTGCTAAGGGAACAAGCATGAATAGGAATTAAGTGCCTCAGTTGTGAGTAATTTCTGTCTCTATTTTAAATATAGTGAGTAAATTCTGCTCTCAGTTACACCAACCTAAATTGGAGTAAGATCATTTCTACTGAAATTGAGATCCAAATTTAGACTACAAATTAAAATTATCACTTCAGAAAATAAGCAAAACAAAGAAAAAGATATTAACAACTCTCCATTTATTTAATTTTTTATTTTCCTTCTGCTTACAGAATCACAGAATAGCTGAGGTTAGAAGGGATCTCTGGAAAGGTCAAGCAAGGTCACCTAGAGCATGTCGCCTAGGACCTTGTCCAGATGGCTTCTAAGTTTCCTTGCAGAACCAAGGAAGAAGACTCCACGACCTCTCTGGGCAACCTGTCCCAGTGCTCAGTCACCCTCAAGCTAACAAAGCTTTCCTCATGTTCAGATGGACCGTGTTCAACCTGCTGGCAACACTCCTCCTAATGCATCCCAGGACACCATTAGCCACAAGAACACATTGCTGGCTCATGGTCACCTTATTGTCCACCAGGACTCTCAAGTCTTTTCCACAGAGTTGCCTTCCTGTAGGTCCACCCGCAGCCTGTCCTGGTGCAAGGGGTTATTCCTCCCTAGGTGCAGGACTCTGAACTTCCCTTCTGGTTAGGTAGGTGCTGAACATATTAATTTTCTTTTCTGTTCTGTTACTTGCTAGTAACCAGAAAGCCACAATGGTATTTCTCTTGGCTTATATCAGAAAGCAAAACAACCCAGAGCTCTGTAGAAAATGACAGAAGGTGTGGAAATTGTAAACTGCTCAGTCAGGACATTAACGCCTTATGCTTGATTTTATTGTACAAATCAAGCCACAATGTGCAGTAGTGTCAGTGCTCAGATAGTCAGTTTTACCCCACGGATTTTGGGGTCTTCAACTCACGATAAATGGAAGAGCACTGAGAGTTTTTTACAAACCTTAGTTTGTTTCTCTGTATTTATTCTACCAACAAGGGGGTTCACTCATTTCACATCCATTCTTTAATTTGGAAAGGAGGAAAAATAAGAAAACACTAAGTTTGTGACTAAATTCTTCTCCACTGTCTGTTGACTAGCTGAGCCCACATCATACTGGTTCCTAGCGAATGCTTCGCTGCCTGTTTTAAACTCCTCTTCTGCCCAAATTCCATAGAGACCATCTACTAGGTAAGAATTGTATATGATTCCCAAAGAGTCATTGGATAGACTTCAGTATTTACTAACTTTACGTAAAGTCATCAGGGACCTCTAAAAAAGCTGGACAGAGTTAACATGAGTCTTGGTTATTTGATCCAGGGTTTAATGTTACAGTATCCAGCAAGCACAGTTTTGTTATGGGCTTTCTTTACAATGAAAAGACAGAAATTCCTATTTTTGGCAACGCAAATTAAATAGGTGACAATAATTCTGGCTGTTTCAACTGAGTTAGAATTTGGAGAGTATATATCATGGAAATCAATCACCTAAGACAACTTCATCTTAGGAGTTCCAGTGCTGCAAAACACATCCACATCATTAAATTAATGGAGTTATTTTGATGCAAGAGTAGAGCAAGGCTCAGAGCCTCTTATAGGCAGCATAGGCATGTTCTTCAGGATACCACCACTATGTAAAGGAGACAGTTCTATCTAGCCATGATATTTAGGTCTAATGAGTTTCTGCTGTGTAGTTTTCAGAGCAACTGCTGTTTGACAGCTGCTCTCAGACCCGGTGGACTGATGTAGCATATTTCTATTTAGCTCTGAGCATGTGTCAGAGTGCAAATAGAGAAGATGTACTGCAGCAGTCAAACTCACAGTTTCATCCCTTCCAGACAGCATAATGCACCATGAATTCAGCAGTCTCTGTCTTTCATTGCCCATGAACTCTGTGAGCCTGGGTGTCTTGCATGGCCTTTAGACACAATGTACATAAAAACCACCTTCATCCCTCTGGCATGACCATTAGGCAGCACAGGGCCGTGCATGTTTCCACTTGGACAACTTCAAAACGGGTAATATCTCACTGCTTTTCTTCTTAAGCAGAAAAGAGAGACAGAAAGTGTCATTTTATTTTATATTTATTATTTTAATTGTAATATAATCATTATTTATTTAAATTTAATTAATTATATTCTTAAATATAAGAATTTTTATATTTTATAGTCAATATTTCAACTTTAAAAAAGAAAGTAGGCCAGATAATAGATCCTCATACACTTTTATGTATGTATTTCCTAGGAGAAAGTGTCCCTCCATCCGTTGGGATACTATGGAAGAAATCATTTTGTTAGGAGAAAGTGTCTCTTCATCAGTTGAGACACGAATGTTCAAGGTTAAGCCGCAAGATGCTAGATAAGACCTCTCATTGCCTCAGCCTGTGAGCCTTGAGATTTTTTAACTTCCCATCCCTCCACCAAAAGCAGCCCGCACACACAATAAGAGCACTGTGACACGCAGCAGGATGGAGGATGAGGTTCTGCATCCCACGGCTGCGAGTTGGAGCAGCCGAGTCACCAGGTCATGCATGTGGATATGAAAGTCAGATAGCCTTTCTGTATCTGAGAATAAGACAGTTATTAGTGAGAAAATGCAGAAAGACATATTAAAAAGCTAGGGGCTGTCAAGAGAGTCCTGAGGCACCTATTTTCAGAAAAATGATCCCACTTTGCACTTTGGAAGGCAAGAAAATAATTTAAAACCTTCCTTAAGCTCCACTTCTGCATTCAGTTACCTCAGTTCCTCATGGTACACAGGACAAATAAAACATGAACTGAATAGAATCATTTCTGAACAGTTGACTTTTCCCTTTCCTTTTAGGCTTCCCTTTCAAGTCTTTTTCTTTGACTTCTGAATGAAATTTGTGCCTTGCCTTTGTGGTCAACCACCTAAAGGCCTCTTGAGAAGGAGACTCTTTTCAAGAGTTAGTAATCATGTGCGAAAAATTTTGGTCATAAACACTTCAGGGATGTGTTCAAGAATAATATGTAACAGAAATAGGCAAGTTAAAAAAAAGGAGCAGAATAACAGAGCTAATTTCACTTCTTTCTATTATGCAGGCCTTCATGCATCCTTCAGCACAGGGCAGTTTAAGGATCACAATAATTTCACCTTCAAGAATCATGCTGCTGGGCACGTGCACAAGAAATACAATTTTTCCTATGTCAATGGACACAAGGCTAAAATTACATTTATTTGCATTCTTAAGGCATTCCCAATCCTTTTTCTTTTAGGGCATATCATTAGTACCAAGGGTAAGTATAGAGAGAGGTAAAACAGACTCTCTCACTAACTGCCATCACTGACTTAAGTCTACATTCACATTTTCTGAAAATACTCAATGCTTTCTCTATTTGTAATGAAAAGGCAGCTCCATCTGCACTAACTGGGAAGATATTGAAACTTGGAAGAGCACAGCAGCAGCATGCCCGTATGAACGACAGCAAAAGTGTATGTTCAGGCTGTCTTCAGTATTTGGTAACTCAGTGCCTCACCCAGAGTGAGCATTGAACACTGAATGATCCTTGAATGCATCCTTAAAACACTGCTTCTCCTCTGCTAAACCGTTCACACGAGCCAGCGTCACTTACTGGCTTCTGACAGCCCTTGCAGCTGTAGGTCCTGCTTGGGAAAATGCAGAATAATCAAGTCAAAGGACCTTCACTGGAGGTCAGTCAGCTTTGCTGAGGTCCAAAGTTCCAGCAAAAAGGCAAAAACATGGAGGGGTTAAACTTAGCCCACCCCTTGTCATCCATGAAATGGCACTTTTCAAAAGCAGCGGATCATCAAGAAAAAGAAATCAGCCTACAAACCCTACTAAGAGAGTCATCAGCATTCCCAATGCAGACATCCTCTTCCAGACCAATATAATTTAATTTCCCCAAAACACCCTGCTTTGTCTTAAATTATGGAGATTCCCAAAGTATCACTGAAGAATTTTTGAGAGGGAGGTTTACATACCTGTGGTTTAGTCTGCCATTAACCAACAGGGCAGGGAAATTTTCTTCAGGAATTCTCCCTGAAATTCTGGCTAAATAACGTTCATAGATTAAGATTTTTGGTATCCATTTTCCCTTTTTCCTCCATCCATTGTCATAATGGAGCACAAGCTCATTATCTTCAGTAAGTACATTTTGACTAGTCAGGTGGGAGAGAAACAAAACCTTTACTGTTATGGAACATCTGGGCACAAAAGAGGATTTTGTAGTCTTGACTGTGGTGAAGCACATGGTCACTACCATTAAAAATGTTATGTAGAGGGTGAAGAGTCCCTTTCCAACAATTAGGGATACCAGGTAAACTAAGATTCCTTTAAACATCAGAAGGAATAGCCATATTTGACAATCAGAATATACATGCAGGAAGTCTGGGAGGCCAAATGAGAGTCAAAATCTTGGAGATGGATTTACAATATGTCATGCATTTCCAGTGAATATGCTTCATACATCAAGATCTGAAGGCAGGGCAAAGCACTAAGCAACTACGGCTCTGCTGAAAGTAACAAATTACTTTTCTCAGGCTTTGGACAAGTAAATAGATCTTATTGCATGTTTATATGAATCATTTGAAATGATTTATTGATTTGTTTTGTCATTAAAACTGCAGGCTCTGAATATCACTCAACTTCGGTTGCATGTGTTAAATTTTATCAGTGCATGCACTTTAGTTTGACTTTATTAATGGCTCCAGCTTCTTGAGTTTGGAAAGAGTGTTGCAAATAACGGTCTATTTTAAGATGCTATCTATTTTCTATTTTGGCAAATAAATAATTGACAGTAAATATATATCATGCCCTCATTTAGATATATGCAGATGATTCCTGACACTCTTATACAGCCCCACAAAATAGGAAGCACTTAAAATCAGTAGCCAGCATAAGGTATGCACAAGAAGAATTTAATGCCATTGTATTGCTAATAAATTGAAGTTTGACTGTACTAAGCTAATCTGATCCATTAGATCACTTCTTCCTCCATTGCCTTTACAAACTTGAGTCAGGATTATTGCTGGGCTTACTCCAGATTTACAACCTGCTTATTGAAGAAAAATCCTTCATGATATTTTATTCACAATATGCTAATCAGGAGACATTTTGAAATCTGGATGTTTGCACAACACTGTACATCTCTCCAATGGTCTTATCCTTCCCTTATCCATCTCTACTCTGATAGGAGAGACCATGTGCCCAATGGTGCCGTTGTTGGGCGCCTTCTGCACTTTCTTGTAAGACCTTAAAAAGTGGGTCAGGTTTCTAGCAGCACCCACAAGTTAATGCTTAGGGAAAAACCCTAAGAAACAAGGCTTATGTTGGGTGACAAGGCTGGGGCTACCGCTACCTTTCAGACTTTAATTGGGTGCCTCATCTTGTCAGGAGGTGGCATTTGGTTCTTGTGTTTTAAGTACAAATAACCAGGCCATATGACCTCCTGTCCTTCATAGTCCTACAGACAGTCCTTTTTTTCTTCTCAAGTAACCGGTACTAATTAACACTCTTTAAAATACAGCGAGTAGTTCCCATCTTTCCAGCAACACCAAGCATACAGCACACCTTCCTTGTGCCACTCCCCAGAGCACCTCTTTGGTCCCACAGAGTAAAACTGCATTGACTAAAGTGCTGCTGTAGTCTTTGAAAAACGTCTTGTGACATGTCACATGTCTGGTGACATTGATTTCTCTTCAGCCCATTCAGATCTCACTCCACTCTTACCTTCACAGCGACTCTGAGTACACCTCAAACCGTGGGGGTGCATGTAGCTCTTGGTTAAGTATCTTGTTCTACACATCACATTCAGGCAGCTAAACACAAAATGTTGCTTCATCTGTTCAAATTTTGCTTGATCTGATGATGAAGTAAAAAAAATCCAAAATTAAACTCTTACCTCTTTCCAGGCCTCTGTAATGACCCACTAGTAGAACAATAACTGGTTTTAAGATAGAGTCCTTCAAGAGTGGATGCAAGAAAGCAGTTCACGAGATGATTTTTTTCTGTTGTGCAGCTTCTTCTCTTTCCTTCCCCCATTTTCCAGCTTGTCCTTATCATCACTGAGATTACATAAGCCCTTTCTCTACTAGGAATTGAGCTTGCTTTAGCTGGTAGTGCTCCAATTAATGTTATCTTTATCTCCAAAATTGCTAGAATTCCTTAGAAATCCTATGTGAGATGATAGTTTATTCGGCCAATACTTCCATAATATTTGTTTGCTTTCATTCAGACAAAAAAAAAATATTCAGGCCATAATTTATCTAGCATAATTTACCTAATTTATTTATCTGACCTCACAGACTATTCTGCAGAAGACATCAGGCCTGACAATGGCTACTCACATAAATCACCTACTCTTGTGCTGGTGCTGCTGGTGACCTGCCCAGCACAGCAGACACTGCTGACACTGATGGTGGCATGCAGGTCCCTTTCTATGACAGATTAAGGCATAGATGCCTGAGCAAACTAAGTTCAGCTCTCTACCACATAAGATCATCTGATGTTAAATGCAGAAACCACTTACACTTTTGTTCTTGTGCTCAGTTCTCTCCCACATCTTCTTTGCTCTCTTTTTCTGCTTAGAGATATTTTACTGTATCCATTACTACATCATATCAGAGAGAAAATCATAATGTTTAGCCATCATTCTAAAAGGTCTTGAAGACAAGTCAAGAGGCAAACCTGCAACAGGTATGAATTGATATATCTGCATAGATTCCTTTGGATCTATGCCACTACTCTGGTTTTCATCAGGATATCTAGAGACTATTTTCAAGTGGGCTGTTTTTTTAATACTAAGACATAACAAAACTCCTGCCACAGATCTTCTCCATGGAACTGTCTTCATTCTGAAATACAGGACACCGACTTACTTAAAAATATATCTATAAAGCAGCCTTTAAGTTCATTCACAGGTTACTTGCCTTTTTTTGCTACTGAGGTTTTGGGTCACTGAGTTGTTTTTTGTTTGTTTTTGGTTTTTTGTGTTTTGGTTTTTGAAAGCAGATCTTTCATATATATCCACACCTTTCAAAAATCATTCTGTTGTTCTTAAGGAACTTTCTTTATAACAAAGAACTCATATACATGTCCTATCCTGGTACCTGAGCTGCTGGAATAGAAATGAGAGGTATCACTGATACCTTTCAAAGCTTTGTTTCACTTACACAGAACACTTATTAGTTTACAGAAATTGCACACTTCCTGCTTTCACCTGAATAAATTGCAAAAACTCATATCTAGAAAAGACTCCAAGTTAAGTCTGGGTGTGCATTCAGAAGGTGAACTGCACCACAGCTGAGTTGTTTGTAGATGGAGAGCATTTACACTTGTATTCCGTGCAGAATTACCGATGTGACAGCTTCCTTTTGTTACTGCAGAGTATTGGCTTCCACTACAGACCACCACAGAACTGAGCACAAAACAAAACTTCCACATTTCCCAAGTTATTTCTGGAAAATATGAAGTTCAAAAGGGCAAATTCAGCTCCACGCCACACCCATCAGTCTGACAGCAGTAGCTCTGCTGTGGGAGAGCAGTTTGTCCTGTACCTGAATTATCGAGAAATTTTAAAGGAAGTTTTCCAAGAGCCTGGTTGCCAGTCCAGTTGAGGTGCTACGGGGAATATATATATATATATATTTTAATCCACTTACAGTGTGTAAAATTCCCAAGTTCCATACTTGCGAATGGCTTTAATTCTGCAGATCTTTTTTAATAATAACAACAATAACAAAAATGTGTTTTTTTTTCTCCTGTCTATATTTCTTATATCTCTTTACTCCTGTGAATCTACATCTCCTTTCCAGTCTCAAAGGAGCTGCAGTCTCCACCAGCTCCTTTCAACTGTTCTTCTCCTGTTGTAAGCATGGTTAGCAAAGCAACACCACAGGCAGCCTGCAATCCATACCCAGGGGAATACTGCAGCACTGGATCCTCTGCTAGTAATATACACAGAATTTCCTCAACCCAGCTGCATAATTTTTGTATGTTTTTCCTCCCCACCGCTCCCCATGCTCTCTCTCTCTTCATGAATAGAACAAAAAACTGTCCATCACTAAATGCAAAATCTGACCATATTCCTTCCTGTCATGCTCACCTGCCACAGAGGCTTCAGGTGTTTTTGATATTGCTGTCAGTCACCAAAGGTGATATAGATGTAAGGTAAAAGAACCCCACAGGCTCTCTCTGCAGTCATGGGAGAAAGCTGGGGAAGTCTCCAGCTCTCTTAGAGCAGCTGCTGCCTGGAGCAGACTCCAGGGATGGACTTTGTTGACTTCCTGGCCTGGTTTAATGCTTCATATTAACTCAAGTTTTCAACTGCGGTCATTCTTTTACTGACTCATTGTTTTGCAGTCATTATTTACTCACTGCAAAAACAAAATGCATGAATAGTACTGGAGCTTTCTCCTGGCCACCACTCTCATTTGCGTAGCAGGGTACTATATTGCATGACAGGGTGGCATTGCTTCCCTCCCATTGCTTCCGTAATTTTCTTATCAGACTATGTTTCCAGCTAGTGCCCTTTGCGCACCTAGCAGATGGTACAAATATGAACCTTTAGCCAATTAACAGGTGTTCACTTCATCTTTGAAAAGCAAAAGCCACACTCAGATCAGGAAGAGTTTGCCTACATAAGAAAAATAAGCACAAAGTCTTCTGGACTTGATCTTGTTACCTGACTTCTTAACTAAAGAATTATAACATTCAATAACATTGAATTATAATTTTAACAATTGCCCTGAGCATTTTTCTTGCGTTTTTGTGTTTCTAGAAAAAAAATCGTATTATTGCATTGTAATAGCTGGAAAAATGTATGGTGTTACATGTTTGAAGACAGTATAGAGATCCTAAAGAGATCATAACAGACTCTTCAGTATTTAATGGGGAGAGTTTAATCTGACTTTGACATAGGTATTTTTTAGGAATAAAACTTTTTTTTGTTTTTTTTTGTTTAAATTTCTGAATAAAATGAATGGGTAAAGAAACACCAAATGCAAGAAGCTACAGTCCCTATATCTTCAGCACTCTCTGGCTTGTGAGAGCTCAGCAAATATGAACTCCACTTTCTGGAACTTACTCATCAAGACATTTTCATAATATGTCCATTCTGATTAAAGCCACTGATTCTAACCATTGCAGTGAAGGTCTTCTGACTAAAACAATAGATAAATCTTATTCCTTTTCCTTTAATGGACATTTTTCTTACTCTTTCAGGCCTCAATACCATCTTTGAGCATTGTCCAAAATCACCCTTAGCAAATACCAGCAAAAAGGTTTCTGCAGACAGATGCAAAAACACAAGAGTTAGACTAGGGTCTATCTGGAAACTGTGACTGTCTTTTGTAATAAATAGACTTTGAGGAAGAAACTACAATGTTTTCCAAGCTGCATATAAGAACTAGAACCTCTAGGAAAATATATCATTATATATCATTAACAGTGACTGTGTCTGAACTACATGCTATGTCTAGGGGGATGCAGAATCACTTCCATGCTGAGGCTGACATTGTGGCTGCAGTTTGACTTACATCAAGATGAATGTAAAGCGCACACAAGCCACCTTGCCCTGTTTAGTCTCCATAGAGAAGAGTCTTCTGTGAACATACTGGAAGATACTCATGCCCTGCCCTGACCAAACCTGGACAACTGAGATACCCAGGACTTGGGATATGTCATCACAGACCTGCAAGTCAGTTTCATTGCAATTATTTTTATAAGGCTTTCAACTAATGTCTTCACTAGCATCATAGCATTAATCCCGTAAAGATGTCGTAGATACAGAAAAGCTTAGATTTTTCATTCTTACTGGTCCAGAACAAAAGCCACTCAAAATATTATCTGTATTAACTGGAGCAGTCCAGATTTCTAAATATATAAATAATGTAGATGCTAATGAAAACAATGTTGGAAGAAAAACATTTTTCTCGGTGACAAAAGCTAGCCTGGGAGAATTAATTATATTTAATTGGGGAAATATTTGATAGAACTCAAGTTTGATTTGATTTAAGCATTTTGATATGGACAGTTTTTGTTCTCAGTGAATTATGTTTACCTCTCAGAGCAGGTGAGGAATAGCAATGTGGGAAAGAGTGATCAAATTTCATCAGAAAAAGTACTAAGGAACAGAAGCAACCATTACATTAATCTTCATCTTCAGACAAATTCTACTCCATGTCAGCAGTTGGTAAAAAGAGTGGGCAAAAGGTGACAACAGGGTAATCTGCCTTTCCATATTCTTAAGCCTCTTGAAAAGGCCACTGTCTCTGCAAGAATTAGGCTTTAACCCTTCAACTGTCAGGCTGGAGCTACGTTTTTGTTTTTTGTTTTGCCTTGTTTTTAAACAAGGAGAAAATCAAGCTTTACCCATTGGAAAACTTCCTTGGCATCCTGTTAGCATCCTACAGCCATTGCTGTAAATGCTTCACCCACCTTCATTTTTGACCTGCAGGTAAAACCTCTGAGCCTGTGGCCCAGAATCGTTTCTCTGTCACATCAGCGGAGAGATTCCCAGGATCCATCTAGAAATCTGGCATCTTCTGCAGGCTGCTGGAACACCCACAATGGGGGCTCAACCCTCCTCAGCCTAAGCATCTAGACTGGGTTATCTCCAGAGAGGCCTCTTGCCTTGCACTCATTCTAGGGCAGGCTAGAGCACTGTCTCAAGGGGGACCCCTAACTTCTAGGTAATTGCACTCTGCCAGTCTCTGGGCAGCCTCTGGCCACTCAGTTGCCATTTTGACTTGAGTCTCCTGACAATTATATACTAGGAACAAGTTGTTTCTATCTTTTAAGATGATGGCTAAGGCTCTGTAGAGCAATGTGACAGCAGTAGCATCTACCCATTCAGCCGTGTTTGAGGTATTTCTGAGACAGATTACAAATCCCAGTTTTCTTTTTACGCCATTTTATAAAGGTTTTATATGACAGTAACTCTGTGAACCGCATTAATATCATCTGTGGTTTTGAAGGTTAATCTTGATTAGCAAAGAAGCATAAAGGCATTTTTTTTTAAAGGGAAGCTCCTGTTTGCGTGTATGACATATCTATGAAATATCTACTAAAAACACGGACTTTCTACTAAATCTCCCCTAAAAACTTATGGACCAAGAAGTGATATGATTCTTAAAAAATGTCCCAATACAATCAAAATGATCTTTAGATTATATGCTGTTATTCCTTCAGCAAGATCAGCCATACCATTGAGGTATATTTGCAGAGCATAGAGATAATATTTTACATGCATATTGTAACAGTTTGAAGATACACTCCATAAGCATGGGTGCAGTTTAAAGCTGCACATTGAAGACATTCTTTTCAGACTCTGCCAAGTTCCAGCTCACTACAGGATTATTGTAGGATATATCTATAGGATATATCTGAAAGGACATTTCACTGTGGTCTTAAGACTAAATTAGTCCCCAAATACACCTTATAACCACATCAAAACCACAGCAACTTTGCCCACAATTTAGCACAAGTTAACTAAGACTGGAGAGGGAGTGAGATAGTGGCCTAGTTTTCTAGACTCTATAGAGATTAGGAGAGAAGCACTGCCCAAGGCCAATTTCTCGTGGGATGAGATGGGATGGGATGGACTGGGATGGGTGTCCCTGTTCCCTATGCGGGGAAAAGTATCTCCCTATTTCAGGAGAGACACATGACTTTTTCATGGGTAAAGCTTGTCTAGATGAAACAGATCCCTGAGCAGCAGAAGTTCTCACATCTATTTTTTTCAGCCAACAAGTTTATCTTTGCCCAGAAATAAACTCCCATTGATCTCACAGTAAGTCATTGCTGAGAAGTAGTTTGAAAAGTTTCTCTCGCAACTCTCATTTACCAGCCCCCAACTCGGCCCCAGCCCTTTGGCTAGAGCTACATACCCAGGCAAGCAACAGACATGCCATGACTACTCTTAAGACAAGGAACTCAGCCCTACTCAGGGCCATGTAGATACAGCCTTTGGCACCATCTCTCTTTTAAAAAATAAATAAACGTAATAGAAAGGCAGTAGAAACTTTTTATTCCTGGAATTGTCTTGCTTTCTTCTAATAATAGCTCAAGTGGTACTTACTTTCTTGGATTTTAATTCCTCCTTTTATTCAGACAGGAGAAAGGGAAGGAAACTACATGCTTTAGTAATAGGACATGAGACTAGGGCAGACTGAGTGCTAAGCTCAAGTACTAGTAAGTCTTATGTTGACTGCAAGGCTCCTAGCTCTGCTTACTCCTTATACTGTTTGTCCTTCCTATTAATAGCCTGTAAAACACTCATCTGACCAAATAAATCTTACTGCTTCTCAGGCTGCATGGAGGACTCCATGCACAATGGATGTGTCTTGGTTGTGCTGTGCGGACTGGATTTATGATCAGGTTTGAAGGGAGCTGTTCAGGGATTTCACCACCCTCCAGGGAAGCGTCTCACACATCACCACCCTCCAGGGAAGCGTCTCACACAGCAGGTTGGGAGTGAGTAGGAAGGAAGAGGAGGAAAGCAAGTCCCACTCTTTGGCTGTGATAAGTCTGCTTGGCCACTGCTCACCAGTGCAAGGTCTTGGCAGCCAAAGAGAACAGCCTATAGCTCTAAGTGAGTTTTACTTCTCTTTAGAAGGGATGAAATAGTAAAACAAGACAGTATATAAAATCTGAGGCTGCATTCTTTCCTTCTTTTCACTTTGTCTGCTAAAGACTAAAGAGTAAACTAACTAGCTTTTACATTTTTTTTTCTCATCAGCAAAATAGATGCCAAATTTTATTAATATTTTCCTTGCTAAAACTGGAAAAAATATGTATTCCTCTGCAATTAAACAAGAGGGTTTTTTTTTTTAAATGTACTTACAAAATGGGTAACTGTAAGAAATAGTTTGTGCTTTGCCCTCCCCCAAGAGGCCTTGGCTAAATACTGTTTCAGATAGTGACATTACAAAAAAGTAACTTGCTAAAGCGACTATCCCAGAGATGAATTTACTGCAGAACAAACAAGAGTGACATAAGCAAACAGGTGAACTCCTGAAAAGGGGCTGGGTAGGGCAAAGACCCAAGTTAATTTTCATTGGTTTCTCTGGTTCAAAAGGTTTAATTTCTCAGCAAAAGAACCAGTAAGTGGCCAGACAGTAGTAAGAAGGTATGTTAACTAAATAAGCAATTTTAAACCATTCAATCAAGCTAGCCAAGGGGAGTGTATGAAAAAACTGTTTTTGAAAGCCATTCCTTACCATTCAAGTGTCTTTTTTCATTTCTCTAGTCTCCAGATTCCAGGATATGTTTTGGCATGTCACAGAAATCTAAATGAAATCTCCAAGACTGAAATTCTCTACTGGGGGCTTATATGGAACTTGAGTGGTCATAAACCTTGAATGGGCTGCTACACTGAAGGAATTTCATTCAGAGGGCTCCCTCTCTATTTTACTAAGTATATTTTATTTACATTTTGTAACTCTATCTTCTGCCTGCACTACTGAAACCTCTTAGCAACTTTTTAGCAATGAATCTTCTGTATAATCTGCTTTTTAAAGCTTCCTGAAATGAACCCTTTACACTGTATACATTAGAGAACTAATATTGTACTAAAATTCTCTTTTGACTCTATGCTTTTCTGAAAGAGCAGAGAAATCCATTCTTTCCATTCCTCTCGGTGGTACGCACCTCACAACCATCGATTATGTACAAATCATCTAGGTCGTCATCAGAATGAAGAAATAAGAGTTTTAAATTGCAGTCCCACTACCTGAGAAATACCCTGGCTTTAAAACCTAGCAGAGTGTTTGCATTCCTGCCGTGTAACCTCACACATCCATTTAAGGTTTAGGCTCTGTCTGAAATATGGCATTCCGCAGGATTAACTACACTGATCACAGCACGACCGATGCATGAATGAAGTGGTGCTTTCTTTTTACCCTTTATGTTAGAGGATCAATCGCATAGTGGAATGTTATCATCTGAAGTGTATTTTATTGGCAGTTCAAATAAGAAATATTCATGTCCTCTAAGAAGCAAGTTAAGTGGTCAGTAGGTAGAGGTGGAAGTGTGTGGCATGTTGATGTACTATGCAAATGCACTTTGTTGGATTGACTCCATTTCCCTGGTACAATCAAACTATTCTTATTAGCTATATAAATGTCAAGAAAAAAAATCAAGCTACTTTTGTAATGTGATCAGAAGGCAACAAGTTGTCTAGCATGACATATGTTCTAGTAATTATATCTTGTTTACATCCTAAAAAAAGTCACTGTCAGAGATATTTTAAATGGGAAATATATTAAAATATTATTTCACAGAATCACAGGATGGTTGAGGTTGGAAGGGTCCTCTAGAGATCATCCAGTCCAACCCCCTGCTCCAGCGGGGACACCCAGAGCACAGGGCACAGGGAGGCATCCAGGCAGGTTTGGAAGATCTCCAGAGAAGGAGACTCCACAGCCTCTCTGGGCAGCCTGTTCCAGGGCTCTGTCACCCTCACAGGAAAGAAGTTCTTGCTCACACAGAGATGAAACTTCCTGTGTTTCAACTTGTACCCATCCACCTTTATCCAATCGCTGGCCACCACTGAGAAGATTTTGGCCCCATCCTCTTTAAATCCTCCTCTCAAATATTTGTACAAGTTGATCAGATCCCCTCTCAATCTCCTCCAGACTAAGCAAGCCCAGCTCTCTTTCTTAGTCTTTCCTCATATGACAAATGTTCCGATCCCTTAATCATCTTCGCGGCTCTCTACTGGACCCTCTCTAGAAGCTCAATGTCTTTTTTGTCCTGCCCAGAATTACACCTAATACTCCAGGTGCGGCCTCACCAGAGCTGAGCAGAGAGGCAGGATCCCCTCCCTCGACCTGCTGGCAACGCGCCTGCTGGTGCAGCCAGGATCCCATTGGCCTTCTTGGCCACAGGGGCACATTGCTGCCTCATGGTTAACTTGTTGTCAGCCAGGACTCCCGAATCCCTCTTCGTGGAGCTGCTTTCCAGCAGGTCAACCCCTAATCTGTCCTGGTGCCTGAAATTGTTCCTCCCGAGGTGCAGGACCCTGCACTTGACTTTGTTGAATATTTAATAATATTTAATATTTATAGGTATATCAAATGAAATTATTAAATGAAGTGGATTCATAGAGAAATACATATCCACTAAAATGGCTCTGAGAAGATTATATAGAAATACTCCTAAATTCCTAAAGGCTGCAAATACTCATGCCATTCTAGCCTACATCTCCATAGGTAAAAGATACTCCTGTCTACAGTCAGCAACTGAGAATGACAGAGTTATTTCAAAAGAGTTTCTTCTACCTTTTGGAGCCTGTCCCCGTATTTTTCTGAGTTTGGAGACTGCTGTGCCTTAGCATTTCGGTGTGGTTGGTGAGTGGTTGGAAGTATTGATTTCATGCTGTCCACAGCATGGCTCCTATTGGGCTAGACAGGTAGGAAGCTGTGTCAGGCTGGCAGCACTGGATGATATAACAAAGAACTACAAAAAACACATTATTTTAGCTTAGATTTTGAGAGTCTTCTTAACAAAGGGATATATTGGGGCAAAGAATGTATTACAACAATTTAGTGAAGAGATGATCTTTCTGTGCAGTCTGAAATTAAAACAGGGACTTCTGGAAGTCCCGAAGGTGGGTTTTCTGCGTGTATTTGTTTCTCTCTGTATCATCTGGGTTTTGAAAGGCTGCCACAGTCAGCAGGCTCGACAGTAGCCATGGCTACTGTAAAAGAATGTACCATGAATAAATAGGTTTGGATACATTCTGCCCAACTCTGTTCTTAGTGTTCAATGTCCTCAGAGACGGGAATCATTCCACCCTTCTTGAAGGTTTCTCTCTTCATTCTGCAATGCCATACGTTTAGTATTCCTGTTAATATCCACTACTTCCAAAGACAAGTCAAATAATCTCTTGAATTTGGTAGAACAGAATAGAAACATCTAGGTGTACTTACTGCTCAGTGTTATCATTGAGCTGTAAAATTGTCTAGTAGGGAGCAAGCAATAAAAAGAAGTGTTAACAAGTCTATTTTGTTTCAAACAGAGTCTGTGCTTTTGCTTTTTTCTTTTTTTTTGTAATATTTAGAAGTTCCTATAACTGCAATATCATATAGTTAGTCAAAAACATTTTCTACATAGTACGATATATTTTTTCCAAAACACAGAAGAGAATACACTGCAAATATAGGCACTTTTGTACTTAAGCATGGTATACATATTCTAGCAATCACACAAAACTCAGTAAGAGAGTAGATGCCACTAAAAATTGACAGTTGCTAAACATACTGCAGTACAGTAGCTGAGAGAGAATTTTTATGAGTACAATGGCTCAAATATGCCAGTTAGTGTGATAACTGATGGTAGATTTTTATATTATAAAAACAATTCTACACATAGGTCTTTTCTCTAATATCACCTACTCACTGCTTTTCTTGTCTTTCTTTCTAACCTCTTGCAGTCCTAAACAACTCTGTTCATTCCTCTTGTATTTCAGGATCCCAACCTAAGCTGTTTCCTTTCCCCTTTTTGGATGGGGTTGAATTTCATACACTTCATATCACATGCCTTGACATTTGGATGCTGAAATAGAAGATAGAAAACAGGCAATGCATATTCACAACTACTGAAAAGAAAAAGAAAGCAGTAAAAGACATTAGAATTGACAAAATGCAATTTTTTTATATTAGGTAACCCCTGAGCTGTATTTCGCTCAGTTATACCTTTATAAATCTAGACACTGAGAAAGATACTAATCACACTCCTGTAAGAAGGGATGAAACCCCGAAAATGTGTATTCACAGCTTTACTTGAGTATGAGCTAGTAAACTCACCTCAAAATCACAAAGGCGACAGCAGTTGTTCAAACCTTCTAGGGATAACCAGTTATTAGAAATATTCTTAAGATTTTATTTTAGTTTTTATGTTAGGCCACAGATAGGAAGAAATTATGGAGAAACTTGGTAAAGGTGTTTATATTGCAAAAGGAGAATAAACCAAAATGAGCCTGTAAAATACTGACTTATTTTTTTATTTTGCTACTTTTTGAATGTCTAAAAATAAAGCCTTGTTTATTCTGTTTTGGTGATAACATTGACTCACTTACTAAAAAACAAACCAAAGTTTTCTCTATTCTCTCTGTGTTTGTTTTGCAGAAGTAACTTGCAAAACAAGAAGTCCTTTCAGCGAGGATAATCACAGAAGAGCTGTCATTTTTCAGGCTGGAAACATGAGATGTCTCTTACCTTTACCATGTTTATACTGTCACAAAGGTAAGTACTCTGGAGTGGAAGACTTTAAAGCCTCCACATATGAGCTGCCTAGTGTGGAGTCAATGTTCTAGCATTTAATATAAACAGCTTCTGCTTTTGCCTGAGTTGTTCTTTCCTCGACGCAGCTTCACCCCTCCTGAGGTCAGAGATGCTCTGAGCTGATCTCTGCGGGGTGAGGGAGGTCAGCCGTGGCCATGTGGGGATGCAGAAGCTGGCTCTGTGCATGAATCATACAGTAAGGAGGAAGACAGTTTTGTGCTATAGCATTTACTCAAAATTCCCACTAACTCTAATGACGCTTCTTGTTCCTTGGAAAGACTTCCAGAAATGCAAATAGATTAAACCCGTTGCATCTATTGAGACTCTATCAACAAAACAGAGATCTGATCATGCAGTAGCTGGAAATATATTTTAGCTCACAGTCTCATGCCTCAAAATATTTCTGAATAATATATGTATTTTTTAATTTCTCCTGATTTCCTGTGAGAACAACTGCAGAAGGAGTTCTGCTGACAGAAAGGAACTCCATCAGGTTCCTTCAACCTCTCCTAGGACAACCCTCTTCTCAGATCAAGGAACAAAACAGAAAACTGGTCAGTCAGCCATAAATAAAGCAGAGCTGCAGCAATGTAAGTGAATAGCATCAGCTCTCCCTAGATGTAGGCTGACACACGGGAAATGCTGTGTACACTGAAAGCAAAGGAAATTTTCAGTGTCCACTGCTCAGTCTAGCACAGTGAATGTGGTTTTCAGAGGCAGGTTTGGCTCATCTTAATACCAGGGCACTGTTGCATTAGGGTCACTGTCAGCACCAGGGGCAGCTCAATTCTCCTATTCCAATGATCCAGCTGAGAGAATAGGTGACAAGTGAGATGGGCAGTTGATTCACAAGGTAATAGCAGCTACCCCAAGCCAAAGAGGCATTGTCCAAAATACCCAAGGAAGCACCTTCTGCCTTTTTTCCTTAGAAAATTGCAATCACGCCTGTTCAAAAGAGAGGCACGAATGCTGAGCACAGAGCTCTGCTCACAGCCCACAGAGCCACATGTGAACATCAGTGACCAAAATTCCTTTGTTTAGCACCATGGTCATTTCACTTACCAGATGGAAAACTGGCCTTCAGACTAATACTCCTTTGGGACTAGTTTTAAGGAAAGTTTCAGCTTGTAATGTTGTCGTTTTGGTTGTGCAAGTGAACGCAGCAAAGCATCTCAGATCAATGTCTTGACTTGAGAAGTGTTCAGCCTATTTGAAGAAGATATACTTCACTGGGATTTCTACCTGCCTGACACTTTCTAATGAGACTAATCATTTTGCAGCAGAAAAAGGAATTTTTTTTCTTCCCTATAACTCAAAACATGTGGATAAATTATATACAACATAAAAAGTGCTTTGGGGCTAAACCCACGCAGAGAATTTTCAGCCAAAAAGAGTAGTTTGTAGCATGTAGAGACAGAGGTTTTCATAGAAGTCTCCATTTATGCTGCAATATGTTGTTCTACTGCAGTATAAAAATAAAAATGATCTAAGTATGACTATTGCTATAATAAGTTATTGTACCTGTAATAAGTGATTACAAAAGTTAGTTGAGTGTTAAAGACTCATTTGACTTAGGCTCCTCACTAACCTCTCAGGAATTTTTTTGCAAGAAAGTACAAAATGTTTTTTGCCTTTTACACGCTCTACTGTTCAATTGCATTTTTGTATATCTCAAAACAGCAACTTCTGATTTAAATGGCTCTAAGCAGGCATTCATAATTGAATTCCACTACAATTTTTGAATAAAACCACAGATAGGCTGTTTGTTTTTTCAAGCTAAAATTAGGTACAGCCATCAATACAAATGGTCTGCATACCTGCAGGTTTGTGTGGTGTGCTGCCCACAGCACCCGCATGGTGCCAGCTACAAACTTAAACTAGCAATTTGGAAGGATTTCAGCGTGAACCTTCCTGATTTCCCTGTCTAGGGACTTTCTGAGTAATTAAAGATTGCCAGACTCCTTCTGGAGGCCACCACTGCAGCAGCTAGTATGAACATAGAGCTTTGGCAAAATGTGGCTACTGTATTTAGTACCTGTATGCTACCTTTGATTTGTAATACATGTAGAAAATCCCATCTTCACCATCCCCTTCAGCAATAGCTTGGTCAGATGAAGGGATGGTATCTATTAATGGTCTGCTACCTACTGGGTCTTTATCCTGAATGATCTGCATCTGGGATTGCTAGAGCTTTTTGCAGATTTCACCAATAGAAGTGAAAAGTATGCAAATTCTATGCATAATGGTCTTTCCTCAGACTACCAATGCAAAGAGAAAAATACATATATGTCATTGTCTCCCAGGCACAGATAGCAGCAGAGTACCAAAGTTGTACCTTTCCTTGGGTGCTCAACCAAAACCAGTATTGGAATGAAAGAGCTTCCACATAATATCACAGGAGTGTTTTCAAGTCAGGTATTAACAAATAAACAAAAAAGAGGTCTAGACACATATTAAAAAAAAAACTATTTGAAGAAGATATGGACTCTTCAACTTCTGAAATCACCCCAGTCTATAACCAGATATTTCTATAACTAATATTGCTTTTGAGAGGGTGAGAAACCTCATGGTAGGGAAAAAACACTAATCACCACATGGCTTGCCATTAGTGAAGCTTTCACAGCTCCTTCAGAAGATGGTCTTGAGCAAAGTAGCAAAACACTAGAGGAAGCTATTGCAAGAGATATACAAGGTTAATTGGAAATGCTAGTTACAGAAAGCAGTTTTTGTTGTCATTCTATCAGAGCAGAAGGACATCGTGAACTAGGGTTTGGTACAGCTGCATATTTTCATCACAGATGTGGAAGACAGTATAAATTAGGGTTACTGACATCTTCAGATGACATCAAACTGAAGGAGACTACAGGCCAGCTGAAGGACAGGATAAGCATTCAAAAAGGGCAAGTACAAAGTTAAAAAGCAATAGCAAATTCCTCAGGTATAAGAATTTCATGGATGGTGACAGTTTATACAGCAATTCCTCAGAAGATACCTGCAGGTTACAGAAGGTTTCAAGTAAAGTGCTAATGAATGCTATCGTGCTAAAGTAAAAGACAAAATACCGTGAAATGCATTGTTAAACTTAGCATCTGTAAAACACACTAATATTCCTGCAGAAAAACTTAGCAGGTGTGTTCTATGTAGTTTTCAGCTATCAAGTTCAAGGAAAATATGGAGCAGTGGAAAGACCTCAAAGAAAAGCAGCAAGAATCCCCAAAGACCCATGGTCTATGAAGGATAGCTGAAGGAAGAAGTCTGGAGGGAGATCTAAAAAACATCTTCAAAAACAAATAATTGCAAAGAAGCAGCAAATATATTGATCTCCTTGTCTAATGTCAAAAAATAAAGAAACAAAGGCTAAAAAAAGTTAGATAAAAGGCTGAGAAAATCTTTCTAGTGCAAAAATTGCTTAAACCCAGGTGCAAGGGTGTGGGACTTCCACCACTGGAATTTCTGATTAGACAGTTTTTAGCGGATTAGACAAAATTTTTATAGGAATAATGTGAATACTGCCTTGGCGGGGGGACGGGGAAGGCAGAGCTTTCCATTGTGTTTTGTTTGGTTTCTATGGATATCCAAGACACCTTCCTAGCCAGCTGACACTGTATGGGGAAAAGTGGGACACTTGACTTCCAGTGACTTCTAATTGTACATAAGCTTATAAAACCTGACAGCATCCTCAAAATTGCATCCTTGGCCAGTCTATGCTCTAATCATCAGTCCGGCGCTCAACAGTCTCTCATTGTGGCTTTGCAATACAGCTGTGGTCCAAATAGCCCTGAAAGTTATAATTGTGCTTAAATCTGAAAAATCTTAATAAAATAAGCCCATATGTTTGGACAGATGGATGGGAGGAAACTTTTTCCTTCAAAATTTTTTTTCAATATTATATTTGCATATCTAGTTTTTAACATAGTAATTAAAAGAACAAGTCCTAGGATTGATGTGCGTACGGTTGTTCTGACAGACTGTTCATAACTTCTTATCAGAAGTTACAGGGAGAATAAGTTCTTCCAAGAATTCAGTGCCTTCAAACTGCAATAAAATGATTCAGGAATCACAGAAACAGAGCACAAGTGGAAAATTAAGCATGCCAGAAAAGGGATAACTTAGGTTCACATTCCTCCTTGCAACTCATTCTGCTTTAGAGAAATCAAGCGCAAAGCTTGGCACACGTTTCCTCCAGCATCATGGACACCAGGGCCAGACCTTCAGCTCTGGAAGCAGAGTCACAAACAAAGCAGAGAGAGCCAACAGCACCAGCAGGGAGATGGGCCCATCTCACAGGAAACCTGAAACTAGACAAGCATCATTCTGTAGACATGTTTATGTGTCTCTCGTGAGGAAAGGACAGGTAATTTTTAAATTGAGAAACTAGGAATGAGTTTTCATGAAAAAATCCTAGCGTAAAAGTCAATAAATGTGGCCAGCTGTGGCCAAGGCTGAGCACTGCAGGACACAAGCTACATCCGGTTAGCCAGGTAGCGGTCCAGCCTAAAATTATGACCAAATGAAAAAGATATTTTTTTCCAAACCAAAATAAGGAAGGTACCTTGGGGCATAGATATCAAGAGAGTCCTGTATGTGTTATTTTCTTCAGAGTCCTTGTGAGAATATAGCTTGTGAGAGTTTTTGTGAGAAAGTAGATATAGAAGGTTTTTCCATTTGAATTTTTCACAATAAAGATGCTTACGTTATCTACACCTGCCTGGGGTAGAAGAACATATCTATAGTACTTCAATTTATTTCCAGTTTCCAAAACAGTAAGCCATGACCCATCAACTCTAGCTCACTGTGAGTCCATTTTCGCCCAGATCTGGTGGAAGGCAGTAGTCTGCATAAACTCACAGTGGGTGCATCTTACAGCATCTTACAGCACCTTCAGTGAATGCTGAGTTACCACCAATCCATGGCTCAGTGTCTTCTGGCTCCCATCATTTGGGAAGAATCAGAATAAAAAAAACTGTATATGTGAGAGAGGATACCAGATGGCTAAAATCTAAATGAAGTTCTCTTGCCTGCAATGAACATTTAAACGGTCGCTAATTTTCGAAAGTTACAAATAAAATATTTCATATTGCATATACTACCCTGCAAAACCCAAATGCTGATGATGTTAGATCAGGCTGTTACACAGTCATCCCCTCCTCTCCTTTCAGATGCAAAGCGTGTAATTCCTGAAACTCAGCTAAGAGACCAGGAGTCACACCTCTCCCATGCATTCCCCAAGTGCCATCTGGGGAAGGGATTTATACCCAAATATACCAGTCTGGCACACTCGTGAAGAAATTGTGAAACCTGGAAGGTCTCATATTATAGCAATTTAGTGTAATGGGATAGTACAGAAATTTAATGAGCTGCTATTGGAAACATAGGAACCACTGTTTAATCCTGGACTGAGTAGGTGCCTTGCCGTGTGTCTAATCCCACAGCTACACTCTGAGAAAAGGTGGTGGCAAGTACTTCAGAGACAGAGTTGACCTTATTATTAATTATAAAGCAAAACACTGAGAAGAACATTGCTTCCTAATCTTAAGCATATTTGTAACACTATAAATGCCACAAATCTTTAGGCCATAATAATAGCGAAATATTTTGTTTTTATAATAGTTTTAAAGCCTTTGGCATTATATAAATGTGTTAACATTCCAGACTAATTTTTTAAAAATATATAGAGGTGATTATTACTTATTAAAGTCTATGAGACTTTTCCCCAAGGTGATATTTGCCTGACCAGATTAATTCAGTTTATATCCTAAAATCTGTAACATATTTTATAAACAGTGCCATATCCCTTCAAGTTTGGCACTGTGATTGGGAACGTCACTGATAAACCTAGCTGTAACATCCTGAAAACCTCTTCTAAAAGAAAACATATTGACTTGATAATTTTGCAAATATGTGCATTAAATACAACCTTACTATTGAAAAATATGACTTGTTAATTTATTCCCACTTGTAATACCCTTTAGTTATTAAAAGGTAAATATTTAGCTAGTTAGAAATGTTTTCTTTAGTCTCTCTTTAGATTATAATACTTATACAGCTATTTTTTGTTAAATAAAAATAGGGAGCATATATGAAATTTCAGCAAATTCTGCCCTCAGTTGCACCAATGTAACTCCAGTGGGTTTCACATAAAAGCTGTGGACAAGGAGTGGCAGCAAATATTTTATTGCATTTGTGTGACATTCTTTAACTGGTTTTATACATTCCGGTTTCGTGCAAAGCTGTATCCATGCAGAGCTACTGCTGTAGTACAGGTAAATGCTTGAGACTCCACAAAGATTAAAGGTATACTGTTAACCCCACCCTTGCCTTTAGCTGAAATATTTCCTGAAATTTGGAAGCTTTTATGCACTTCTTCAATAATTTAAGAGCAAAAAGATTTAAATGGCCCTTTTTTGGCAATTTCTTTTCATTTGAAAGCTAGAAACTATAAACATATATTATAGGAACTGAGTGGCCTTGACATTATGATACTGAGAGTCTTAAAATAAAAGAGAAAGGAATAAAATAACCCCGTGAACCTCATTTCAATTCAAAAGAGGGGGAAAAAATCCCAGGCTTGTTAACATAAATAGTATGTGCAAATATGCATAAGACAACAGCCCCTTGGTTACATTTTTCCCACAGGAGGGAATTCCAGCAAAACTGTAGGCTAAGAGCAGATACAGTATTTTCTAAACAAAAATTACATTATGCCAAAAGACATATACATTTCAACTACTATTAGAGTGTAATTAAAATATGTTAGTTATCTTTGTTTGTAATACAAGGAACAAGATTTCTGTTGAAAGCACGAGGCACTCCTAAAGTTAATATCCTTTCATCTCACTAAGTGTCACACTGTAGGTGGTCTGCACTGCTTTCTTATACAGAACTTTTCATAGGATTTGCTTGGTTCAATGCTACTTTTTAGCTTTTGGGTCAAGTGAAAAAAATAGCAGGAAAGCCACAAGAGGACAAATTCGCCTTTCATTTACACCACGTAAATCCTCTTGAATGGAGAAAGCAGGACAAAGACTGAATACTGTGCCTTTGACATAAGGAGAAATACAAATATTTCATGAACAGGGCAACAAATGTCTTTGAAATTTGCAACAAAGTAACAATTTCAGTAAAAGTGCAAACCCTATTATTTCCTACTCATTGAAAACATATGTTGATGCTGTAGCAGATCAGAAACTATCAGAAGTCATTTTATTTCTTATTTCAAAGACTAGAACAGTAGCTTACTATTTAATGCATAACCAATTGTTACAAAACATCTGGAGAGCCATACCTTTCATGGTTTATAGACAAATTCTTTCTTTAAAGGCAAATTGGAAAATGTTATGCTTTCTTTTCCCCATAAATGTAGTATTTTCCTCAGCAGTTCCTGTAGAACTGTTTGCCTCGGTTACTCACTATTTCCATGCTGCCAGCGGACATAGATATTGTATATATGTCTTTAAAAAGAAAAAATAGATTTTCTAGGGCAAACTCTTCATCTCTATCTTTTCACTTCCCACCTCCCTCTTTTTCTTGCATCTGTCAGTGTCACACTTGACTTCCTCAATTCGTTGCCCTGCACATGCCACGTGGCAGCTTCATGGGCTCTATTGTGGTTATGAGCACTATGCATAAAGAAAATCCTAATGCCATGTTGAACATATGCAAAAAAATATGAAATTGCTCCGCTTTAAGAAAGAGGCCTCTGTGGCAAACTAGGTTTTATATACTCCAAGGTCATAATTTCTAAGGCATGTTACACAGGTCTCTCTTGTATTAAATTTTACAAAGCTTTCTGCAATATTTCATTTGCCTCATAAATCTCATCTTAGAGATAGGCATTCTTAAATCAGATGACCCTGCTGTAGTTTCAATACTCACCTACTAACATAAAGAATTTGAGTTTACATAACATGTTGATATCAGATGTTTTGAAGCAGCAGCCTTCTAACATATGGCACAATCATCTCATTTGCTAATCATTACTGAATTATCAAAGAATAATCCAAGATCCAAAAGCAAGATTTGAGAACTGCAAGGGACAACTGAGCCAAGAGATACCAGACTATTTAAAAGATCAGACGTCTCCCAAGTGTATATGCAGGTTACTGCGGCTCTGCAGGAATACATGGTTGGAAAGGAGCAGGTGGAGAATGAGGGAGAAGACACTCTTTGGGGTGAGATGGACAGATAACCCAGGAAAGGGGAATAGAGAGTAGACCTATGAAAGGAAAAGCATGGCCTTGGTATCCTCCAGCAGGGGAGAAAAAAAGAAAAGAAAGAAGGGAAAAAAAAGAAAAAAGAAAAACAAGTTAGAAAATATTCCCAAACAGGAAAGTGCAAAGTGCAAATGGTATCATATCCATTTTTAGTTGTAACAAGAGCACCAGCCAGACAATGTGGTTTTAGTAAAGACACATGTTACATAGAAGGATGAGGCAATGGTTGTCCAAATACAACAAAATAACTTATGTTTCTTGAAGGTCCAGGAGGCACCGAGTTTCCCCATAACCCAAAACCTTAGTAATCAACTCATATACGAAAGAGTTCTATTATTCATTTTTTGTTCATAGCACCAGCTGAAACAAAGTACACATGAAGTAATATTAAATAAAGAAAAAGAAAAATAGCAATATAAACAAGTTTTGAAGGAGAAACCACTGTTCATAACAAAGCAGATAAACGTGGGTTTGCAAAACGATGTTTACTAAATTTGAATGTGAAAAGAAACAAGACAAATCGCGTTATAAGTGCCTTTATATAAGAGGAATACCAAGAAAGATTGGTTCAACAGTGGAGAAACACCATCAACAGATGATGACAAGAAAGGCCAATACTTTTACATCTTTTTTGCTTTCTGTTCTAACTTAGAAGATCAGTTGAAATTAGGCAGCTGAGACAATTGCCTTGATTGACAATGCTAAATTTTTCAACTAGAGTGGAGAGGTAAAAGCCCTGTGCTTATACAACTTGAAAATTAGTGGGCCCAGTGAAAGGAGATGTTTGGAGAGCAGGTCCATTCAACTTCTGAGACATTTTCAATTATCTCTGAAAGCTGTAAGGGACAGATCACATTCGAGGTGACTGGAAACGTGCAAACATAACACTAATTTTTCCAACAAATTGAGCAACAGGATATCTGGGAAATAATAAACCAGATCAGTTTTTCTGCCCCCTATAGTAGCAAAAGAAAGTGGTAGGTTGTAAAAGGCCTATCTGTAAACTTCAAGACTTGCAACACCAATCTACTTTCATTCAATAAGAGGAAAATCTGTCTCTAACACTGGAGAAGTGACAAGTGATATCTTAACATTAGTAAGGCTTTTGACACAGCTTCATATGACATTCTCTTAAGTAAGCTCAGAAGAAATCATCTGCATGAATATGCTACAAAATGAATTCAAAACCAAATGCAGAACAAGACCCAAAGAGTAATTTTTAATGGCTTCACTGTCTACAAGAGTGGTGTAATGAATGGAGTCTAGTACTACCCAATATTTTCCTGAATGACTTGGATGAAGGGGCAGAATATGCATATTGTCATATACATATAGAGAGATGCAGATATATTGATATATGGGACTATGTAATGGATATCTGAGTTAACTGCAGGTAGCAACAGCTGCCAGGAGTTGGAAGCTCAGTTAAGGACAGGATTCGAGTTCAGAAAGATTTTTTGGATACTAGATAGAGATTGCAAATGACCAGGATGCCATTAAATAAGGTCAATTACAAAGTTTCATAATAGGTAGAAATAAGCAATTACATAAGTAGAAACCGACAATGAAAGGAAAACACAGTTACAGGAAAACAAAAGCTCACCATGAGTCACCACACTGTATTTCTGCCAAAAAGCAAGCTTCACACTGGATACACTGGCAGAAGAGACCAAACTAAGGATTGTGAAGTAGTTCTCCTACCCATCTTGGCATTGGCATCAGGTAGGGCATGAGTTTGTGTCTGTTTTGGGGCAACACTTCTCAAGAAAATAATTGGAGGTCTTTCCACAAAATCTGATTTTTTTTTTAAATCTAAGGAAGGCATGAGACATCATTTCTGCAGAGGAAATTTTGAAAAAGAATTGCCAAATGTTGTCAACAACTAATAATGGTAGTGGATTACCTTGAAAGATTGCACTGCCTCTAGCACTGGAGACACTCAACTTGTTAAACAAATAACTTCAAGGAAAGGCTAAGGTAAATGGATTCTGTCCTTGAGTATGGGAATGTACTAATTTACTTTTTAAGGTCTACTCCAACCATACTATCTATGATTTTGTACCAGGATTTTATAGCACTTACCTGTAGATGATGTGTTCTTTATCTACGTGTGTCTCATCATCTCATCTGACTCTTAATAGGTCCATTTTCTGATTTATTAAAACTGTGTTTTTTTCTCTAGTGTGTCCTTATGGACTTCCTCATGAGTGGAAGAGTAGCATCTTCTATACTACGTTTTTCATCTCTTTCCAAACCAAAGGCTGCAAAGCAAAACAAAGTACCCAAAGCTTCCTGTGCAGTTCCAATCTTGTTCTGAGTCTTCATGAAGGAAAGCAACCAATTTTCTGATGGGTCATGAGCATGAATGATTGCTTCGTACTCTGTGTTCACCACTACCCCATTCCCCTCTCCTACCTTCTCTTGGCCTCTGTTTTGTCCAACTGCTCCATTTCTTGCCTGGCCTGTGAGGAGATCTCTGGGATGTACTGCCTTTTCTGCTCTTTGATCACACAATACATAGGAGGATAAGTACTGAGAGAAATGCCCAATTGCTAAATTAATTCATTATTACTGATTGTATTGCAGTGGTATTATCCTCCAGGTACAATTATTCTTATGCCACAACTAGAAATTTTTTAAATTTCAGGTAGTATAAAATAAATATTTGGAGAGCATAATATGATGTATAAGCTTTTCTAAATAACCTCTTTTCAGGAGTACAGATTTTTCAGAGTTGAAACAGATTGCTTTGGGAAAGGCAGAGATAAGGGAGTGGAAGAGGTTTGGGTGATTTTTTGTCCTTAAGTCTTCACTGAAGTCTTATAAGGAAATATTACTCTACTTATTATTCTTATCTTATTAATTCTTATCTTGCATCCACCTGCTTATCTACCACACTGCAGAGGGGTCCTGCCCACATTTAATCTACTGGTTAAGTGCCAGTTTAATTCTTCTATGCTGTAGGCCACAAGAAACGTGTTCAAAGGACAGCCCCTCATATACACATCACAGTATAAACATTTTAATGAAAGAGAACTTTTTGTAGGAGGAAAAAAAGTTGCTTTGCTTTGAAAATAATGAATAAGCTCTCATTGAAATTAACCCTTCATGTATATCTTTATGTTTTTGATCTGGCAGCTTTGAAGAGCTGATACCATCAGTTTTAGAACCTGGAGTCTGGCCACTACTCTCTGAAACATACTTTACAATGGAAAAGACCATTTGAAAGCAAGTAAAATGATTCAGAGTGAAAAATTCAGGTACTTTTCAAGGCTTTCAAACCTTCTACTATTTTGTAGCCTTCTTGCTTTACATATGAGCAGTGCTTACCCACACCACTTACCTCACTTCTCTGCCACTGCATTTAGATTGCTAGAGTTACAAATGGCAGTTTAATTGCAGTTTTAATTTTCCATTGAAACCTCCTTGTGTAATTCCTAAGGCATGATGCTGCTCAGTTGTTCTTGCAGTCTTGCGATGGATTGGCTCTAGTGAGTGCACACTTCCTCCTTTCCTTTCACTTGCAAGCACAGAAGTATAGCAGTAAAAGTCAGCTTGCCCTGAAACCACAAGCTAACCTGCATGTAGGCATCAGAAAAGATGAGAAACTTGCTCTAATTGCTCATCATTAATATAGCATTTCTCAGAAGAGCCACCTGATTCAATGAATGCAATTGTACCCAAAGAAACTGAGGCAGAGGCAGTAAGGCTCAGCTAGCCCTGGAAATATGACCCCTGAATTCAACAAGAGCAAAAACAGTGCTTTTGAGTCCTTCTACCCTTGATGCACCCAGTGTACTTACCTACCATCGCTGCAGCAAGAATTAGAGTTGGAGTCAGGATGGAAGTAGTGAACTGCCCACTCACGGGTCATAAGCCATGGCTTATCACATGCACGTGAAGGGCAGCTTTCTGCTTTTTCAATCCACCGTTTGTCTTGATAGTCCCTGGCCAGTTCCTGTGTGGGCTGAGGGGAACTAAGATGAAATTCCTTCAGCACAGCACGAGTACTCCTTGCATGGGAGCTGACCATCCTACCACCACACAGCTCCCAAGTGCTCAGCGCTTCAACACCCAAGATGAAACTGGGATCTCTAACTGTAAGAATAACAGGCCACACATATTTAAACTGTCCACATATTACTAGGCTTTTTGTCTGTGATATAAGATTCAAAATCAATTTCCTTCTCCTTTTTATAGTCATTTCACACATGTCCAACAGGGCAGAATCTGTATCAAAATGTGCTTCACATTCTCTTGCAGCAGGAACTCATTTTGAGGTTCCCAAGACCAAAAAGGCACAGCTCCTTTTCGATACATACTAGTCAGATACATGTTAGACAGAAGATTTCAAGATTTCAGAAGATTTTCAAGTCTTTACATGTAACAGTTGGATCAAGGTGGCTAAAAATGACATACCAAAGAGGGTGAACAAAGACTTCAGAGGCAATCCAAGGAGACAGCACAAACTCCAGCAACCCACATTCTCCATGAATCTCAAAGGGTCCCAGGACACAGACAGTCTACGCTATTCACCATCCACTTATCTGCAGCAGAAGTTACAGTATTAGAGGGTTTCTCTGTTTTCCATACTTAGCCTTATCCTGCTGGAGTCCATACAAGTCAGGCAGAGCGGAGCTCAGGTCTTCTGAGTTTGCACACTGATTAACCCACTCTCAGCATATCCCTTCCTCCCACTTACACCAGGAGGAGGGAGCAGTCAGCAGAGAAGGTGGCTCCATAAGTTCAATAGATCAGAGTATTTTCCCCATGAATATTCTCTCAGATTGTGATTAAGGTGAATATTTAAACTTGAAACTATAGGAATTTGGCTCTGGGTTCTGAAGTCCCCAGATTTCAGAAGTTCATTGTACTCATAAGAAGTGCATAAATGGGCTCTAAATTATTCTGTTCATAAGCAATTTTGGTAACAAAACCTTAATCCTAATACCCAATGAAGATCACTTAGAGCAGATTTCAATACCTAACACTATTTACTTGTGCATGAGGGCGTTTTTCTTAAACAAGCTCAGCTCTGTGGCATCACAACTCTGCTCTTGCTCACTAGTTTGGTTTGAACCTAAGGATGATCCAAAAATCCCTATATTCTCTCTGCTTTGTGGCCCAGGGTAGTTCTGATATATGCAAAAACACAATATATTCTGCTAAAGAGGTAACAGAGCGGACATGGTTGGATTCCTTTCACTGCCACAAGGCAGGACTCTCCATCTCAGTTCATCATGCCTACCGCAGCCATGGGAAAGGCACTGCCGTAGGTAGTACATCTCATCCGTCAGACAGCTAAAACCAGTCTGATTTTTTTCTTGACCATTAGGAGAACAAAGTCTCAGAGAGCAATTTTTGCCGCAAAAAGTCCACACGCTGTCTCACAGCCCTCACTCTTCAAGGCCCACTCTATTCCCTCCTGCATCACCAGACACTTCAGACCTATGAATACCACAGCATGAAAAATACAAATAAATGTGCAACCCCCTTGGTTGCTGGCTCAAGCTTACAAGTACTTGATGACACTTTCGTCCACCTGACATGGGCAGCTTAGAAGGGTTCTTCTTGCTCTATGCTGCTTCTGCACATAGACCATCTTGCTCTTTTCAGAAAGATTATGGCCATTGCACATATCTCATTTGCTACGTCCATCTCTAATGACTAATATGCTCTAAGCAAGGATAAAATGGCCTGGAGTGCATTAAGAACTGTTGGACATGCTCCAGTGTTTTCCTTCAGCCCAAATCCCCTGTTCATTTATGTGAAAATCCCTTCTGCATGACCATGGAAGACCAAATTATTTGCTAAATTGTAGTAGTGGAAATCATAATGGTAACAGATCCATCTGGAAAGGAAAATCAGGTCTATGGCCACTTCCGGTAACAGAAATCGTACTGACAGTGCTCAGACTACCTGCACCTCTGCTCCTCTGCAAAAAGGAAGGGAAGAGTAGCTCAAGAGCCAGCACAAGACACAGGTGCAAGATGGGGAACAGTCCTGCTTTCAAGCGTTGACTAAGCTAATGTGGCTAGTCACAGCAGCAGACATGAGAGCTCTGGGAAACTAGAACAGTCTGCACAAAATTGCATGGCAAACTGAGTTGCCACAAAACACTTTCCATTTTCCAAAAAGAGAAATGAAAAAGTCCGTTATAATTCTGGTCAGTTATTGTTCCATTGGACTTGCTCAGGCACTTTCCCACATATCACTTAAAACTGCTTAACTCTGCTTTTCCATTAATAATACTGATTTACTTTCTTTTTCTTCTTTCAGAGCAAAAGTCTGCTCTTTTTACACTTGCTTTATAAGGCAAATTTGGCATACAGTTCAGTTGCATATCCTGATGTGGGCTTATTGAAGGCAGGTGCACGCTTTAATATATATAGGCACAGAGACCCCCTTGCAGACTATAAAAGAATACTGGGCATGTCCTCATTTGGAATATCTTTAGATTTTTATTCATAAACCTAAAAATATGAGCTGTTTTTTTGCCTATACACATTGTAACTGAGTGTGAATAGGCAGGCACTGTATTTCTGAATTATACAGAAATCATATTAAAATGGCTACATTAGTGGATTTTCTAGTATAGCATCTTTATGTAACAGTAATGGGAAAAGGAAATGTTACTGTAATGTTGCACTTTCACTGCTAACAAGAGAATATCATACATGAAAATGTATCACGGTCAAGTAGCTTCAGTTATCCCATTGCCATTATTTTATTCAGTTTGGAAAATATTGTCACATCATACTACCAAATAAAAACCCTTCATTTACCAGTTAAAATTTTCTAAATAAAGAAATTTTCTTAGTTTCTAAATGTCAAAAAATGGAGATTAAATCGTATATGTGATCTTACTCCCATTTGCTTGTTTGTGTTCCCTCAGACCTTACTAATGGCCCAGTCTACACAGGTTGCCTCCACCTTGCTGACAGGGTAGGCTATTCCTTGAACCAGGAGCCTCTCCTGTCACTAGGCCAGGTAATCTGCTGCTGGAGCAAGGAGCCGTTTCTCTTGGAGCCTTTGCTTATGTTTCCTGTTTGTGAAAACCGTGATATGGAAAACGGAAAGGGCTGCGAATGTGCAGGACTTACATCAGTAAGGAACCAGGATGCAGTTGGAACTTAGAAGTGCCCCTGAGTTCAGATATAGCTATAATATTCAGGAACATACTTCTCACTATCTTTAGAGGCATCTAAATACATTTGTGAGCCTATAACTACATCTACTCCCGTAAAGGAAGCAGGACAAAGCAATG
The DNA here is from genome assembly GCA_013389825.1 of Crypturellus undulatus. Lineage (NCBI taxonomy): Eukaryota > Metazoa > Chordata > Aves > Tinamiformes > Tinamidae > Crypturellus > Crypturellus undulatus. The sequence goes on from VWPW01007396.1 coordinate 646,758, forward strand.
CCCATGGACATCACAAGTCATCCAGACTGCTAGGGTGTTAACATTGTCTTTGACATGAACGCAACCCAGGCCACCTTGCACTCCCTAAGTTTGGTTGTTCATGTGAGCCAGGGACCATTGCAGCTATCCTGGAGGGGAGGAGAAGAGAGTGTAACCATCTCTGCTCCTGCCCCTACAGATGTTCTTGGGGCAGAGGGTGACTCTGAGCGTAACAGTTTACCTGCAGTCATAGCCTGAGAAATTCAGGAGTCTGTTCAAAAGTGTTGTTTGTATTACATGTTTATATGTATAAATATGTACATTTATTTACTAAGGATTTATCTGAGATCTGAGATTGTAAATTTTCCCTTACAGAAATTGCACCACTGTGGAGCTCCCCGCTTGATGATACGTTTGAATTTAGTTATATCATCTGTCTAAAGACTTAGGTTCCGTAACCTCAGAATCATACTGAATGTGGAACTAGGCTTCTAAGTCACCTATATACACATACAAATTCATACTATAATCTTTGATTTGATCATCTCTTAATTTCAGACTGTTTTCTTAAGGAGACATCAATCTTGTTGGGTTCTAATTCACACACTGATTATTTCTTACCACTTTAGGATGTTATTTCCTCCTCTTCTTAAGTACAAACCTACAAGACAGTAAGTTTGTCTTAAATCATGGCTTGTAAGGGCAGATAATCATAAAGTCATGTACTCAGGAAAGAACAGGGCTGTACAGTGTAAAACTTCCTTGATTCTGTGTTAAGGAGTAGCAGGCACCTATCCTGCCCTAAAATTTTCATTTCAGCCCAGTCTTACATTCACACAGTATAGACAGAAGAAGAATTTGAGTTTCAAACAGATCTTATGCCCAGGCACAGTCATTAGTTACTTACCTGCTTCCTCTTTCTGTACTTGTTTATGGATATTCTTAATGTTTTCCTACATTTCCATCTCATCTACTGAAGACTACAATTTGAATAGAAGAAATTTCCTCTAGCTTGGGACCTGCATATGTAGTCTTCAGTTATGATTGTGGATATTTACATGCACAATTATTAAAATCAATGACAATGGTCATATGAACAAATGATCACCAGTTGTCGAGCAAGTACATGCATGTTTCTATGTGCACAGACATATTTCTCTGTGTTTTTTTACTGTAACTAGAGTTACTACTAGCATGTAATTGCTTCTCGAATTATATTTTCACTATTTTTCATAATAAACCTAATAATTTAATAATAATAATTTTCATTTTTTTCAATAAGCTGTTATTGCTCCTTCAGATCCTACAATGAATGAAATAACAGAGAAAGGAATTAAAAATTTTTAACTATCTACCTGAGTCTGACATAATCAAGACTGGAAAGCATGTTATTGAGTAGATGAATAATTCATGAGACAGAAAAGGTTGCATCCTTGATCTCTCACCCTTGACACAGTATGTACAAAATATTTTCTAGGCAAAGCATCATTGCTGGTATCTGTGCTTCTTCACCATTCCAGAAGCTTGTCCTCTGAATGCCCTATGAATTCTCCATTTTAAGCTTTCTACTATGGAAAAAAAAATACATTAAAGCATTCTGCTCCAAGAAATGACTGTAAAATCAGCACCCTTTCACTTTGTTTATCTTCTCCATGCATGTATTCCGAGATATCTCCTCTTCCATTACCACTAATAGGAGGTTTATTCTACATTTTATTCCTTTTATCACTGCAGAGGTCATACTGGGAAGATAGCTATACATCATTAACAGAATTACGAAGTGAAGCACTAGCTCCCACACAGAGTGAAGAGATAGAAGCACACTGGAGACCATTGGGCCACGTTAACCAAGTAGCTGAAGAGAGAGTTTTGTCTGAACAGTATTTGTCCCAGTGCTGAGGATGTGCCAGACAACAGAACTAGTTCAGCTCTTACATCCCTTGTCAAATTTATAGATCTGATTGTTTGAAGGAGAAGAAACATTGTGTGTCTTCATAAACATATAAGCTTTTTTATTATTAGAAATATCTGAGTTAGAATATAAAATATAAAATTCCATGAAGTTTTATCAAACCTGAATGCTTAACAGACAGCTCTAGACTGTCTGTGGCACCAAAACACTCTGTGCAACCATGAATAAGGAAAGAAGTGCTTCCAGAGAGGAATCTATTCCCCAGTAAATACATGAGAGGACGATTTCATGCATAGTTGTGCCAGTATAACATCTCTTTGCCACTGAAAAAGGCTGTCTTTTACTGCTCCTCTTTCCCCATTGTTCTCTTGATTACTTTTTTACCAGGCTGGCCAACACAAGGAGCTTGCATAACATGCAGCAAGAAGGCAACCAGGAGTGCCAGCAAGGAGCATGGAGGTGTTCCCTTCTGGGCACCAGTNCCATTGTTCCCTTGATTACTTTTTTACCAGGCTGACCAACACACAAGGAGCTTGCATAAGGTATGCAGCAAGAAGGCAACCAGGAGTGCCAGCAAGGAGCATGGAGGTGTTCCCTTCTGGGCACCAGTAATCTGTTTAAACATGCACTACATCCTAGGGCGCTCCAGCCTCTGTGTGAGACAGCCTCTCAGACTTCTGACTTTTAGACAGCTACAGGAGGTGAAACCAGTCCCCACCAGGAGTACTTCAGCTGTGAATGCACTGTGCACTTTCTTCATTTTTATCACATTTCAATTACAGACAAATGTTTGGGTCCTTTTAAGAAAGTACTCAAAAACACTGCAATGACAAAGAGTAAAGGACTATAATGTAAATTAAATATTCATAGAGGACATCGGTATTTAACCTAGTTTTGTAGCACCCTGAGTGCAGTGCAGGCATTTCCAGTAGGACACACCAGGGACTGATTGTTTAATGGCAGGCACTGGGAACTTGCATCTATTTTCACTTATTTCTATTTTCACTTGTATTTATACAAGAAAAATAAAGTCCTTGCATTCAAGAGAGTTGAACAAGAAAAGAGTAGCAATTCGACTCTTTTAAAGGAGGAGAAGTCTTGTGCAAGGAATGCAGGTATGCTGACTGGCATAGTGTGTGGTAGGGCCAGATGTTCAACAGCATTTATGAACATACAGATGTTCAGATAACCAATGAGAGATGAAAATATAGCCTTTTGACTATTTCATTGGAGTGACTGAGTTGTGTTTGTTGATTCAAGTAAGATTTGTAGGAAAATACTGATGGAAAATAAGGGAATGCTTTTATATTTTAATAAGGATGCTAGCTTTTATAAGTGTAAGTATACATTTGCATTAAATACTTGCACTCCAGAGGTTGAAGAAGAAAGAACTGTATGTTGAGAGGGCAGTTCTTGAGGCTGTCTCAGACTACTTGCCTCTACGTTGATGGCCATCTTGAGAACTTGGACTGCTCAGTGCATTGTTATACGAATACAACAGTGGTTTCATAAGAAAAAAATTATGTGACACACACGAGATGGAAAATACCAAGAATTCAATAATAAAAGCAGTAGAGTTCAGGTGGAAGAAACTAGAAAAAAATACATCCAAAAAATGCAACAAGCACATCTTAGAGAAATCAGTCTCGTTCTCCGCAATCCATGAGCGGTGACACTTCTGTTTTGATGAGGTGAACAGATATCTCATGCTAAAGAGTACACTGGAAAGCCATCTGCGGTATTTTCTACAACTCTCGTATATAACTATCCATAGAACACTAATTGAAAAACTCCTGTGCTGTGGGAGAGAGTTCCTAGGTCTTATAATTCACACTGTTTACATAAAATGGTTGTGATTACCTGAATCAAATGAAACCATTCTCTATTTTACCTATTCCATTTAATGCTAACAAACCATTGATATTTTTATTGTTAAACACTGCAAACCTCTCTTCCTTTCAAGCACAGCCTTTCAAGGGAACTCTGCACAACATGCCTTAGTAAGAAACATTTTTCTTGGGCTTTTCCCAACCATTCTTGCTAATTCGCTAAGTTCTTCCAACCATTACCTTAGAAATAGGCAACAAGCTTTAATTTAGAAGGTGGTTTCCTGTCCCTTGATGTTCTGGTTCTTTAGCAAATCTTTCTGTGTTAAGTTTTGTTTTTATTACTAACTGACTACATTAGAACTTAGAAATATTGTACAGCTAGAGTAGGTGTGGTACTATTTATAAATCAAGGGCAAGTTATGCAGTTTTCATAAGGTGGTTTATATTGCATATTTGAAATCTGGAGGTGTTTCAGGAATGTATCATAAAACCACCTTCCATAAACTGTCTCTCAGGAAACAGTAATGATAACAGAGGCAGACAGATCGCACTTTAAACAAGTTACCTTGTGCACTTCATTTACTAAATTTCTGGAATTTTTTTAAACCAGATTGAAAATCTTTCCAACTTTTTGAAGTCTTATCAGCTGAGTTTTCAGAAGATTTACTTTACTGTTAAGATTCCCAAACTTTCACTAATGTGAGCCTATCTGTCTATATAAAACTACCCTCATCAAGTACATGCTGCATTCACAACAATAATTCCACACTTAAAATACTAAAACTACACACATTAACTAAGTGGCCCTCAAAATGGTGAAGATTTGACAGTTGTGCAGTTCAATGAACATGAACTGTAACTTCCCTGGATTTTACCTCTCTGCTTATTTTCACAGAGAAATATGTGAATTCTACATGGCTGACAATGTGGGTGTCAGAAACCTGAAAAGGGTGAAACAAATTGGAAAAGTAAAATGAAAATATATAAAAACCCGTATAATTACTATGTTCCTTGGTTGTAGGCAAGAGCTATATTTAGATATGGTAACCATAATAGGACATTGGTCAAAAGATGAAGCACAAATTTCAATACATGTTCATTACTTTAAAGAAATTACACCCTAGAGAAAGCCTTTTATAATGAAAAAGTGCAGTAGCTAAGAAACAAAAGCTTTTATAAAGGCAGGAGTGTACCTGGTCTATATTTTTCTGCATTCATTTGCTAATATTGAAGATATTTGTAAAAACAAGAAGTGTCTTTCACAACTAAAATTCTTAATTTTCTCCATCCTTCAGTAAAGTCTGTACACAGCACTGCAACCAGCTTCTGTGTGAGGAAGACCTGAGAGAGTTTTCCTTTATTTAGTTAGCCTGAAATATTTTTCCTGCTTCCTCATTATTGAAGGTCTAATAAAGTCTATCTAGCATCTGACATTTATCTCACTTGTTTTCTTGCTTGTTCATTACTGAAGGTCTAATAAACTTATTTAGCATCTGACATTTATCTAACTTATTTTGGTATTCTTTTTTGGTTTGGATTTTTTTTTTTTATGGAAGACTTTGAAGGCCTAAAGGAATGGGAAAAGGGCCGCAGATAAAAGATAGACCTTTTTAACCAGCACAGAAATTATCAGTTCTGTTTTCTTTTCTTGCTGGTTTCTTTTCACATAATCAGAGTCACAGAATGGTTGGGGTTGGAAGGGACCTCTAGAGACCATCCAGTCCAACTCCACCTGCTCCAGTAGGGACACCCAGAGCACGTGGCACAGCGTGGCATCTAGGCAGGTTTGGAAGATTATTGCCAGATTAAATAGTTGAATCATCTTAGGAAGGGGTCCAATAGGCAACAGAACTGGTTTACAGTAAAAACAAAGAATGAGGGGGCAAAGGCAGGGGTCTTTTGGCTGAGATCAGTCAACTTCCCCTCTTAGGCTTTGCTCTCTAGTGCTGTAATAGTGTTTATGCTCTATTATAGTACCAAACCTGATGCATAAGAGATTGGGTCCATATTGAAGTCACAAAAACTTTTGGATGCACAATTTCCTGAAAGTAAGAAACATTTTGATCTCAATTTTGCCTTACAAAGAATTCAGTAACTTTACACCTTACTTCAGATGGGAAAATAAGATATAAAGAGGTCATTCTGGCAGGGCAAGAACTCATAGGACAAGATAAAACTAGACTGAAAGGCTACAATAATGAATTTTAATTTAGGCAATGATTACAATTAGAGTTAAAGAGCCAAAAACAGCGAGAGGTCTATGTTGCCGTATCCTGCAAAGACCGTAAAGGCTAGGGAAAAAGGCAAAGCAGATGGAACTCTGGCCCTGCTGTTGTGACCTAAAGTTGGATATGGCTCCCAGCCACATATGAGCCCATATGCAACTTCCTTATACTGGTCTTAATATGTTCTATCTTCTGCAAATTTATGCTGTGGGGCAGCACAAAAAGAAAGTGCATAAAAAATAAAGAAAATAGCAGAGCAATGAACAAGAATTAGTGACTCGAAAACTTTTTTTTAAATTTCAATAAAAAAAGTTCTAATATTTTCCCCAGCCTTTACATGCCTCTCTGAGCTACTTCTTGGAAGTCAAAGGATGAAGGAGACAAAATCCCTATCATGTATTCTCTCAACACAGCAGAGCTACCCTTCCAGGCAACATAAAGGTTTAGGACTTCAGTCTTGTCCCTCACCCTACTAATATATGGTCTGGCAAACAGATACACCCCTTGCTTTTTAACCTGCTCCTTGCTCTGTAGAGCCATCCGGACCTTCTTCCCACCATCTAATCACCTTCCTTTCTAAAAGATGAGAAGGGACTCACCGCAGTCGACCATGGTCACTTTCTGAGCACCTGGGACTCCCATCGAAAGACTTTAGGTGATTTCTGTCTTGATGTTTCTGTGCAACTGTGTCATCAGAGCACACGAAGAGCCAGCTGTTCCCTAAGAGGCAGGGAACGAGGAGCCAAAGGTGACCCCAGAGTAGGTCATGCCTTCATCAGTGGGACACTGTGTCCTCAGGGCTCAGCATACAAGGCAGATCCAGGTGTGTTGGGAAGCTGAAGTCAGAAGGACTTCAGGTTTCAGATTCAGACTGCAGAACTTCTTTTCAGTGCAGCTGATGGGCAGATCATGGTGCAGAAGCAGAACACCTAACTGGAAGATACATGCAGTCATCAGAACCATCCCCTCTGCAAAGGACACCAGGAGCTGAAAAAGCCTGTTTTTACTCATGTAGGAGGGAGCGAAGGAGGATCAGACAATCTTTTCCACTAACATTCTCACTATGCTGTGAAAAATGCACACATAGCATGGGATTTTGGTAAATCTGTCAAATTAAGCAGTCCAACAGAATAGAAAAAAAAAAGTAGTCCTTGATTTGGAGGAAAAACAAATGATCTAAATATTTAGAGACTAATGTTTTGAACTCACCAGATGCATGGTTTGTAAATAATTTTTGAAGGCGTGGTGATAAACAGAACATGGGATAAAAGCTTTACCAAAATTTCACACCAGATTCAAAAGAACTCTTTTTCTGTGAGATTAGATTTAAAAAAAAAAAATGATGTGGGAGATGTAATCTTTCTTTGGAAAACTATTCTGGAATAAATGGGAATTAATGCAAGAATTGTAAGGTGCATAAAGAACCAAATAAAGGCGACCAATGTATGGGGAAGTACCTTGCCACAGAAATGTTGGCATGCTAATGAAATTTTCTGATAACAGAAATTTGGAAAGCATTCTTACTAGGGAGGAGAATCTGAATAAACAGGAAGAACTAGATGACCTTAAGGAGTGGAGCAATGGAAACAGGATAACATTTAATAGTATCAAATGCTGTACTTTGTACCTAAGGATTTAAAAAGCAGATTTATGCAATAAAATGGGAGCTCAGCAGTTCAAAAGGTGAGGAGAACACCCTGAATGTGATAACTATTCACAAGATGCTTTGCTAATGTCATGTTACTAAGACAAAGGCAGTGTAATCTTAAAATATATCAAAGAAGATTTCTAATAGAGTTAGGAAAGTATCAATGCTATTTTTAAAATCCTGGTGAGGTGTTTTTTGGAATATTGTGTATTTTATGGGAAATAATTCATATACCTTAGACTAGGCACCCAAAAGTCAAATATTTTAGTATGAGGAAGTGATACTGAGCCTCCTTTATGTGTGGTGGTGAGATCTAACACAAGTCCAAAGAATGATTTCTGGAGGTTTCTCTTTCTCTCATTTGACTGTAATCAAGGCAGAATACCTCAGACACTTGAAGACAGGTCAGGTGAACTCCGGGTCAGCAACAGAGACTAATAAGCAATATCTGACCTATAATGTGAATTTGGCCAAGAACAAATGAATATAAAATGACCACAAACTAACTTAATCTGAAAATCTAAAGGTCTCTAACCATCACAGTTGTGAGGGTTTACAGCTATTGTGCAAAACAATTTAATAGTTTTTAATATGAAGACCTATGCTGAAGAAGACTAGCAGAAAGAAACTTCTTTGAACGATTCCATTCAGCTCCAGGATCCAGTTTTTAAAGCATTTGCCAGTTAGCAACTGATTGTTTAATCACCTTTATACTTTCTTTACCAGCTGTTTAGAGATAGTCATTCAATAGTATAGACAACTTTATGACTCTACAAAACTTGCAGTGTATTTATAGCATACTCCTTCCTCAAGTAAAACACTATGTAAACAAAGCTGTCCTAAACTAGCCTGCACATATTTGTCAGTCACTGGCAAACCACAGTGTTTGTCCATTCACTAATGTCACCTCTGCTTTACCACTACCTTTCTTTGTCTCTCTCCTGTTCATAAATTGGCTGGGATTCTTAAGAAAATCATCAATAGTAAAATTTTATGAAAAGCACTAACATGTTCGAAAGAGACATGGAGACCATGTTGATAAATGTAAAATATTTCCAAACGATCAGTGTAAATCGTTGGAAGATCACACTGATGTAAGTAACAGAATTTCAAATTAGACTATCTTGTTTGGTATAAGGTTATTCAATTCTTATGAATTTTGTATCAGCATACGTTTCTCACATGCTGTAAGTTTCTGCATTAATTTCCAAACTCTGGCATTGAACCATATTACAGTTGAAATTTATCCTTGTCTGTAGGGTACATGTGCCATTACGGAGTTTTATAAATAGAAAGAAGGCATTTAAGGTTGGATTTTATAGCTTGTGCCTCTTTCTTTACCATGATATGTAACATGGGACATTAAAAATCATCAGATTAGCTTATCTTTTCAATATTTTATGATTTTCACAAAGAGTGAGACACTAGAAAATTTGTTTATGATCATATACTTCCCAGGCTCTAACCACAGAATTGTTCTTTTTTAGCTGAGTGGCTAAGACTGAATCTCTATATCCTTTACTTCTTTCTTAATAATCCAAGCCAAGGTATAAAACCAGAGGATAAAGCCTTCTTTCTAGATATGCAGTAGAACTCTTGATGAAGCCCTTTCTAGGGTAGAAAAAAATCCCAACACGCAGTCAGATTATGCCTACGCATAAGTGTAGATATTCTGCATAAAGGTATGACCATGCTCAGGCTTGTTTCTCTGTAATGGTAGACACATGTTGGTCTGTCAATCAGTTTCTCATGATAGATGAACTATTGCTTTACCTCAGCAGTAACAAACTGCAAAATATTTACTGTTTTCCTAAGAAAATGCAGCTTGTATAATTGCAGCGACAGGCTCACGTGATAACTCCTGAAGTCACGGGTCAGCTTCAGCCCAACCTGAAAGAGCCTCAAAGACAAATTACATTCCTGCAGGTCTCATGGGATGGGTGGTAGAGAAGAGGGCACCCCTTGCAGAAGGCAGTCAGTGCATGGGGAGCCACAGGGCTTGGTGCCAGTTGCAGGAAGCAGGCAGCACCATGATGTTGAACCTGGGAAGTAGGTTGAAGAGAAGGAGCTGGGGAACTTTGGTGGTAGAGGAATAAAAGAAAAGAAATAAAAGAAATAGGAATAAAAAGAAAGAAAGAAAAGAAAAGGAATAAAGGAAATTCTGAGAGGAATAAACCCCTCCGAAACTCTCCATTGGCTGCACTGCTCATGGAAAAACACACAAATGGTCCTCTGTTGTTTTTTTTTCTGGGGGTTTCTAAGGAAGTGAGTAGCAGGTTGCGGTGAGAGGTACTTGGCAGGCAGAGATATGCAGTGCTCTTCTGCCATTAGATATCACGCACAGCCTCCAACTGGGTTAATTGGCATAATTTTGATGGCCTCTGCATTCTCTAATAAGCAAAATGCAACATTATATTTTACTCTTGAAAACCAAATTCAGATCTGAGCCAAAGAGATTCAGTCTCACCACAGCAGACACCACATAAATCGATCAGGTAGTGGAAAGGCCTAGTTAGCTAAAATCCCCTATAGAAAGCTTCAGTCAAGACACCACAGGCACCTGCAATGCCAGCGTGGCCTCCTCTTCCTCCTTGGCAGAAGAGAATGAAAAGAAGACATTCTTTGCTAATGTCTTAGCATTGCTCTTTCCATAGTCTCACAACCGAATCACAGCAGAATAATAACCAAAATAATAACTGCGCTCTGCTTTCTTTTCCCTTACAAGAAACAGAATCCATGTCCTGTTGATGTATCCCATCAATAAACTCTCATTACATTTTTCTTACATTAAGTAATTTTATATTAAGATTGTNGTCAAGACATCACAGGCACCTGCTACGCCAGCGTGGCCTCCTCTTTCTCCTTGGCAGGAGAGAATGAAAAGAAGACGAAGATCTCCCTGTCTTAGCATTGCTCTTTCCATAGTCTCACAACAGAATCACAGCAGAATAATAACCAAAATAATAACTGCTCTCTGCTTTCTTTTCCCTTACAAGAAACAGAATCCATGTCCTGTTGATGTATCCCATCAATAAACTTTCATTACATTTTTCTTACATTAAGTAATTTTATATTAAGATTGTAGCTTCTTACAAAATCACTTCCAGCATACATTACTAATATTGTTTGGTTAATGGTAATCATGGAAAACTCCTGTGGCATCCATTAAAAAATAACAACTAACATCCTTAGAAGTCAACAAACTCTAGATATTAGTATAAGCTTGGGTCATTGGATCTTGAGCAGAGAGTTTAGTTCTTTTTTAAGAATCACTCAACGATTTTCACTCCTTTATGAAAAATTATGTAGAGGACTCATTTGTCAAGTTGAATGTCAGTCTCCAGAGAATTAGGAATGAGATTTTTGTGTATTCAAAACGTATTAAGGCAATACTCTTTTGCTGTATCACCAGCAAGTGAGCAGATAATATGAAATGTTTGAAAGCGAAGATTCTTAATTCAATGACTAGTTTAAGCTCTCGGAGGCTAGAAGGCGTGTTTAAATTAAACAGAGATCTCAAGGACTGCAGGATAGGGAATGTTTTTGTGTCAGTTTGATTCCTGTGTGATCAAACTCTCCAAGGAAAGTAGGAAAAACCTTTTATTATTCCATACAAATATTTCTTTCTGTGGAAACAAAACATTTTTGGTTTAGTAAACTGAAATCACAGTGAACTCCAAAAGTTCCATTCCCCAGGACAGGATCCGAATGGACTCTTAAATTTATTGCAAATACCAAAGGCAGAAAGGGGATGAGCTGCACCTCAGAGGTGGAAGGAAAGAATCTCCCAAGAATAAGCCGCAATCAACATGTCATCGAGACAAATTAATATTCCTACTCTCAGACAGAGTTAAAAAAAAAAAAAAAAGGACGGAGAAGGGGTGCTATTTTGATTTATAGGGATACTTCAGAATTCAGGGCTTAATTGTACTTTAGCCATGCAAGCTTGTTTAGATACTGTTACTTTCAAATATTTCAGATCTTCTCTCCTTGAAAGCTCACTTCTTCAAAACAGTATCTCGCAATGCTTCATCAAGTGTGTAAGAATAAACTTAGATAGAAGCCCAGGCTGCAAACACTGAGATTAAGATCATTAACATGAAGGAAAGCCGTCTGGACACAATCCCGTGCAACGTGCTCTAGGTGACCTGCTTGAGCAGGGGGGTTGGACTAGATAATCTCCAGAGGTAGAGACCTTCCAACCTCAACCATTCTGCTCCTGTGGTTCTGCAAATACATAAAGCGTGTTTCATTCACAAACAAACCATTTATCCTTTTTACTTCCTGATTCACCTATCAAAGATAACTCGTGGAGACGTTCACAGGGCAATGGAGTAATGAGCAGGGAGAGGCAGCGCAGGCGCTGGGGCGCAGACAGGGCTGGGATTCCACCACCTGGACTTGTGACCTTGGCACCTCTCCTCCACCTGCCCTCCACGTGCCCCAAACACTGACAGGCAGGGACATTTCTCCAAGCAGGACATGTCGTCAGCACTTCAGGCAGAGTTTTTTTCCCAGTTTGTGTTTGCGCACACCTAGCGCACGGGAGTCTTTATTTCAGTAGGGCAGTGGAAGAGCTACTGGAATAAAAACTAGAATAAAAACTGGAAAATAATAGATAGCAAGAGAGCCGCAGTTATTAGTTCAGCACATTTACCTGCCGTATCCCACAGTGTTGAAAGTTCACTGTAGTTACCAGGGAGTTCCTTGAATGTCATAGCTTCTTGTTCTGATAAATTAGTGTCTAATCCTAAAGGTGGCTCACTGGTTTTCAGTATTAGGCCCTTAATCTCCTTCCCTAGCTCAGGAATCTTCTCACCCTGCTGCTGGAGAGATCATCAGTCATTCCTTACACAGAGTTACAAACAACATCACGTTTTTTAGTAAAGATGTCAAAGTGTCTGTCTAAACATCTTCTTTTTTTGGCCTGAAATTGATATGGGTTGAAAGTCTCCAGCTCTTCACTAAATCCTGACAGTTAACTAACAACAAATAAAAAACAGTCCAGTGATTTACTGTTTCAGTCCTACATTATTGTGCTCTGGGTTTCTTTAAGAAAGGTGTGAGTATATGTGTAAGAGTCTTGAAATACAGTGGTTACTATGGTAATTATCTGTGTTTAGAGAGCGGAGGAGAGTAAAGTTCCATGTAAGTGGCCAGAGTAGAGTGCAAGTTAAACATGCCTCTTTGCAGGTCTAAATTATGTACTTTTCTCCCCCCACTAAAAATATTTGTGAAAATATGCATAGATGTCTGATGATCTCCAAAGCTATTCTTGCAACAAAGCCAGCTTCTTTTTTTTCCTCAATATTCCTGCTCAGCCTGTAAGTCCTCAAAGAATAAAGCATAACTCGAAGGGGCAGGGGAAAGAGAAGTTTTTGTGAATACCGACTTTCTAGAATTGACTGGCTGTGCTACCATACACGAGTTTTCTTATCTGGCTCATTTCTCCCTAATGGGAGTGAGTGCCCTCCTCTTGCAAAACTAACAGATTAAAAATACAGGTAGAGCTAAATGGCTGCAAATTTAATAGGAAGGGAATGTTATATATGTATAAATCATCAGGACAAACACCACCTAGCATTTATATGGTGCTTTGCATTTTCTATCTGCTCAGAGAATTTGTTGGTTTTTAACAAATACGCATTGTGCCTGGAACTGCAAAGGCTTTACTTCATAAATCTTTGTCCCTTTATCCTTTCTTAATTTCATTTATCAACCTAGATTTTTCCCCCTTTCCTCACCTTCCTGATAAGTGTATGATTTCCCATTGTATGCAGTATGTATGGTTGCGTACATACAACTTGTGATGTTTCTTTGCCAGGTGTTCAACTCTCCAAGCTGCCTTTCCAGCCCAATGCAAGACTTTTGTAAAAGAAAATTGCATTGATTAAGCTCAGTGCAGATCATGAGCAAAAACTATGCAATATCTGATGAGTTTGCTCTGATTTCACAGGGACAGTATTCACTCTGGATTCCACAAAATGAAGAGTGTTCTTCAAAATATCCACAGGCAAGGCTCATGTCCTGCTCTCAAGCCTGCCTTCTGCATGCCACTTCTCACAAAAATGACCTGAAATGAGCACTGGTACGGTGGACTCGCAGCAGTCCTATTTAAGGCATAATGGTAACACTAGATAATAAGTTACACTTTAATGCTTATTTAGAGCCTATATACAATACTTACTTGTTCCACTCGAGTTTTCAGCACCTCCTGCTTTCTTTTATAAGGGATGCCAAAGCAGTTGGTAGCATGACAGTTTGCCATAACTACTCTTGAAACGTGTTGCTAAAGGTTTTTATTACATTTTATATTAATGAATAAATTGCAAGCCAGAAATACATAATTAGGTCATTTCAAAAAAATGTGCCTCCTGAGGCTCTGATGGTTTCAGAGCAGTTGTTATTACAGGAACGATGTGTTCCAGTAGCTCTTAACGAGGAAAAGGAAGCTGGTTGTATTTCCAGGGCCATTCAAGTCATTTAATCCATCTGTTCCTTCCTTTATCAGTTTTTCTAAAGTTATAATCCTTTTCCCTTGTAAAGTATGGTAAGTATAATTTTTTAGGGAGGTGAGGAGTAAACCGCTAAAGAATTAAAGTGACTTGATCCTTGCTTCACCATGTTTACTGTTCAGTTTTGCATGAGGCAACTGGTGGCACTAATAAACAAGATGATGAGGCAAGGAAAGATAAAGATTACTAAAATATAATCACAATTAATGATGGTGCGTGACCACAATGATGTCTCCACGGCAGGTTGGTTTGCTCGGTAAGCAAGTTTCTTTCTTGCAGGCAATGCGGGAAGAGTAGCGTTTTGGGAGGAATCTGGGCAAGAAGAGAGTGGTGAACAGATGGAGAAAGGCTGAGGGAAAGTTCTTTCATGATGAATGATGTACTACAATCAGTGTAGTAAATGTGCCATATAGGTAAATCATTTCCTTTGCCACTACAGTAGGGATGTTACTCCCAGAAAAAAAGGAAAAAGGCAGATCACAGGCATCACACCATCCTACCCACTTTCAAAGAAAGCATTACACCCATATGAACTCTGAGGTAAACAGATACAGTAAGACACACACAATTGAAAGGGTCTCCCAAAAACCACCATCTCACAAAAATCACATCTTACAATTAGGCATGAACTCAGTTCCCTACCATCTTGTTTACTGATCACCTACTGCTCTTCAAATTATCCTCTTGGTAACTTTAGTTATGAGTTTATGGTACCTCCAGCACTCCTGTCTCAATGGGAACATGACAGGGACTCTCTGGTCAGTCCCAATGAGAATGGGATCTGTGCAGCTCAGGCAGATAAGGCCGGTTGCTCTGAAGCAGATCTGTACTCTGCTGCCTCGAGGGTCTCTCCACAGCAACTCGCTGCACCAAGGACTCACGATACAGCTTTGCTTTGCATTTCTCTTGCTATTGCTTGTAGTATATTAAAATGTGCTGGTTGCTTCTCAGAGTCTATAAAGACCCTGTCCCATAGATCTTTCTATCTAATTATTCTATAATTATGGTAGCCTCTATAAAAGCTTAGCAATAAATAGCATTTCCCATGAGACTGGTTCTGTTCCAAACAGTAACTGCTTGCATATGCATGGTATGACTGCTTTCTCCACAAGCTGATGTCAGACCATCTCCTTAACTGTGTTCCTATACAAGCACACAGCAAGCAGGCATACAGCAGTCCGCAGTTTAACCTACTTTCTAAGTACAGAGGCTAAATCTGTGCTGTTCAGCTGGTGGATGTGCACGAGGCCAGGAAAATATTCAGAAAGAAAAGTGCAGGAGCATAAGGTTAATAGGAAAAGACGGTGTTGCTGAGAATAAAATGGCAAAGCTGTGCTGGTAACCAGCCAGTCACCTCTTTGGACTGATAGGGTATCTCAGATTTATCAAGCCAGTTTTGAAGAGACAGATTAGAAATGTAGAAGTTTACGAAGGGAAAACAGCTATCTCCTCACAATATACTCTGCACATTCATGTAATTCAGTGCAAAGGTATATAGTTAAATGTCCTGTTTAACTCCAGAGAGAAGGTTTATAAAACCATGTTAGTGTAGAACAGTATAGGTGGTGCCCCATTTCATCGTGCATCTCCCCGGGAATCTCGCCTTCCCACAATTGCCAAGGCTATGGGTCAGTTTTACTCTCAACATTAGCCTCAATTAGGTCAATGTTGGGTTTGGTTGGGGGGTGTTGGGGTTGGTGTTGCAAGACGATGCTATGGAGGTGCCAGTTCACTCCCGCTTGCCCTCTGCTCACCACATCACCCCAGAGCCACATCCACATGCAACTCGCACTGACTTTGCCCTCCCGTGTGAACAACTGTCCTGGGTGCCCCAGCACTCCCACGCATCTACCAGCCTGCCTTGCTGGTAGATGGACCCCACTATTTCCTATCTCCTGGGAACAGTCTGCGATACCTGGGGACAAGCGCTTTCCAATTAAGGACAGTTCAGCCTTTCCAACTCCCACAACATGCTATTGCATAGCATGACACACGGCCCATGTGCTGCTGTTGCTACCTAGACTTTACTTTATTTTAGCTTTATAGAAAATATTAGCTACATAGCTCATCTACAACATAATTTGTAGATGAGACCATGAACTAAAGAATCTCTTATTATTTTATTAACCATTTCATAAAGTCCTTGACATTGTGGTCCAATCTTGCAAAGCACTTGCAGTGTGCTTTGCAAAACACTTGTATTCCCACAGGGTAACCTTATTTTTTTCAAGATTCTTTGTAGGTTTACAAGGTGCTCTGCTGGACTGGGCCCTAAATACTCAGACAGTCTTCAGCTTGTTCAGGTAGCTTAATGAGGCAGTTTTTACCAGAGTTTAGATTTAGTTCTTTGGCTTTGTCCATTTCAGTAAACTTTCTTCATGAATTGAGTGTTATAATGATAGCAACATTACAGCACCATGACCACAAAACACCGAATATCCACATTTCAATTTACATTAGAAAAGAAATAACATGCCATTGTAAATTTAAATATAGATTAAGTACAATGAAAAAGGTGTTAAAAAAGAAACACCTTAAAAACAAGTGGGGAAACTCAGACTTTTTTCATTCTGTTAAGAGAGTGTGACAGCATATGGTACATAGTGGGTGGTTGTTCTAAACATAACATGTATGTCTTCGACCTAAAGTGTTTTATTGGTTCCTACTTATGAAAGCAGCAGCTAAAAATGACTGATGACTGTTCTTTCTATATCAGCAGCCTGTAAAGGCCCAAGTGAAAAAAAAAAGTCTTTATATTCACAAACATTTTAAAACAAGCATAAGCCTCTGTTTGACCTATTGTTTTCTCCAATGCAGCCTAACTTTAATGTTTCCTATTCATGAAATCATATCACCACTATCCTTTTTTAGATTATCCTACAATATGTCAGAGAGAAGAAAATATTTTTCCCTTCCCCACAGCTATTGTAACTCTATCCTAGGATATCCTAGGATATTTCTCTAAGGGGCAATATCATTAGAGTGTAGGTATCTAGCACTGTACAACATATCCAAGTTAACTTAAACAAGGGAAAATGCAGATCACAAGCACAAATCTCACTGATCAATAGGAACAGATACTTATATCCCTGTCATCACTGTGAAAGAGTATAACTTGAAAGTTGCACAGGAAAATGTTACCATTTTCCCCTCCTTCCCTGTGAGAATTATCACCACTAAGAAAACTGAAACAGAGAAATTTTACACCGTGCTCTAAGACCAGTTTGTTACTAACCTGTCCTCCCAGGGCAGCAATTCCTCCGTCTGAGGCCAGCTGCCAAGCATGTTCCCTCTTCCTCCCACACAAGTTTCATCCTTGTGGTCAGCTGTTTCTTGGAAGCTCGGGAACATAATTGATATTGCAACTATCACGCTGTGCACAGAATGAGCTTGCACAACTTTGTGAACATGCTTTTCTTGCCCTCTCCACCCACCTTTCTCTAAAGCCATGTGTTTGAAAACAGCATTCAGGTGTCAGCTTTACGGGTGGAGCCCAGGTGCTTCTCCAAGCACGGGTCCCAAATCTACGCCAAGGATGAGGCTGCACCCAGGTGACACTGGTGGTGGAAGGAGCTCAACCAGACTGCATGTGAGGCCCCCTCTCCACTCACTCTCCTCTCCCGGAGGCTGGTGTTACATAACAGCTTGAGAGGGATCCTCAGAGGTTGACAGTCTTGTTGGGGAAGCAGAGAAGATGTGGCACATGCAACTTCTGGACCCAGGACCCGCTAAGGCCTCCTGAGATCATGTTGTTTCTAGAGGTTCAGAAGCCAAACTTGCCCTCGCTGGTGTGGGACACTTTTCTACACCGCAGGCTGTGAAAGGCATGAAAGCTATGAAAGCACATCTTGTGGCATTCTCCCAAAGTGCCACCGCAAATTTAGGAGGGATTAAGGCTTTGGAACCATGTCAAAACTATTTGGGTTTCTTTTGTTCTTTTGTTGTTGTTCTAGAGTGCTTTTTTTTTTTTTGAGTGGGTGGGTGGATTGTTTTTTTTTTTTAAGTCGATGCTACACAACTGCCTGGCTTTCCAAAGAAAAAGACTACCAAGCCACTCAGCAGTCTTTCCCTAAAGCTCAGGATGCCCAAAAGGACTCTGGGGAAAAACATGTTTTCCTTTGTTTTGTGCAGACCTCACCTGGAAAAGCGGAAAACTAGCCCAGCCCACTAAAATGTTGATATATGAGAACAAAGCAGGAGAAAATCATTCTTAAAAGGTGCCACTGAAGAGATAGAAACATAGAACCAGTATGGTTGGAAAAGACGTTTAATATCATCCAGTCCGACTGTAAAACTGAAACTGGCCACTAAGTCACAGAGGCAAAAGTGACTTCAAATCTCAGCAAATGAGTCACAGAAGTAGTAGTGGCGTCACAAACACAGACAGCAGCATTGTTCTGACACCAGCCAATGACATAAAGAGGTAATAGTGACATCACAAGCACAGACAGTAGCATTGTCCTAGCCCTGGCCAATGAAATAAAGATGCGATAGTGACGTCACAAGCAGAGCCTGCGTGCCAAGGAGGCACCGAGGCAACAGCGACGCCACAAACAGAACTAGCAGCACCGGCCTGACAGTGGCCAATGACATAAAGAGGCCGCAGTTGTGTAATAAGCACAGCCAGCAGCACTGAATGTTGTGTCCGTGTAACTGTTACTGTCATAAGAACCCCATATGTCCTTATGCTTAATAAAACTTATCCGGCCCCACATATGTATGTATAGCACGCTGGTGTGACAAAAGCTTTGAATCACCTGGGTGCTAAGAAAACTGTGTATCCTAACTTCATTATTTATTATACATATGGCCTCATAGATCTCTATATAATGCACAAATAGTTGAATGAAGACATTCAGATTAGCATGGAGCAGAACAAAGAGAAGTGTTGGAGTTTGGTTGCAATAAAGTTATGTGATCCTTGTTAATACATATGTCATCTCATGTACTTCCCAAAATAAATTAAGATTTATATAGCACCTTTCATTATTTTACAGATACCAGGATCTACCTACACAGCTGCTTGGAAAGCTCTACATGACATTGCAGTGTGCTAGGCAAATAAATGCAGAATATACAGGGTAATCCTTATATCTGGCTCCTGCAGCCAGGGAACTGAAATCACTTATGATGTTTAAAGTAGCATCAGATCACAGAATACCTCAAAAGACAGAAGAGACAAGAAAAAGAACATTCATGTGCTTCTCCTTAGAAACAATACCCCCAGTTTTGTAATATCCAGAGACTGTAGAAAGAATACATTGTTTAGTATATGGTAGAATAGAAATTCACTGTACTTAGGCCCTTGGCAGTACAGTTCTGAAAACAGGTAGAATTTGGGCTCATTTTGTTATAGCTCGAAGTAGTTAATAAAAAAATTTCCAGTGGTGTTTCAGAGATGCTGTTGGAGGGTATCTGTATATCTGGCAAAGTTTGTTCCAGTACTTTTCTTCAGTGAGATTAAAGGAGATTTTTTTTATATTAAAAGTTTTATATCTCAATGGATATTAAAAGTCATACTTTATTGAATCCCTGTAATATAGTAAATGCAATGAAACGTTTTAAATTTAAATGACTTGGAAGGAAAATCTGTGTAACAATTGTCAACTTTCTCTTCAAAAGAAAGTTGCAGATTTAATATACAATCCTTTCTGGGTTTCATATGAATCATCCAGTGTTTCTGTATTAAAGATCTAAGAAAAGCATAGAAAGTGTCCATGTAGAAAGTTCTCTCTTTCTTTCTTTTAAAAAGCATTTATGTCTAACTAGTTAGAATATCAATTAAAACTGTACAACTGACAGAAAAATCACTGAATATCTATTAACAGAAAAGAAAGGGCAGGGGACATTTATCAGATGTCTTCCACAAAAGCAATCATCTTTCTAATGGAAAAGCAAAACCAAAACAGCCTGCCTTTCACAAATGAGCCAATACAGTACATTTCTCTTGAATCAGCAGTCCAGTCATGAGCTCTCTTTTAAATATTGGGTCTATTTTAATGGGTTCCTATGGAGCATAAGCATATTTTTTTTCAAGTGGGAACACTTCCAGTGGTTAAAATGAGATAAAAATCATTTAACAATTTTATTGAATGGATTTTATGAACAATATTGGGAGAAACAAATTATCTTAATACAACAGGCATTTTAAAAAAGTAGGAAAACCATACACCGAAGTATAGCATTGACACACTATTTAATATTAACAATGCATGAGCAAAGGAAACTCATTGTATTTCTTCTGCCTGGATTGTGCTGAAGTACTTGGTAAAATGCCACATAGGAAATTCTCAGTTCAGCCACACAGAAGAGGGTGAGGACAAAACCCTTCAGGTAGATGCAGAAGAGGCTTGTGGAGGTCACTATAGACTACGTGAGCTGAAGAAACTGCAGCTCCAACAAAGATGAGAGGTGGAGCTTTGCAAGGACAGTTTTTAGGAGATATCTCTTTGCCGTGGCTCTTCTAGAGCACATTTATATCCTCCACTCGAGGGTCCAGGTGGGCCAGCAGATTAGCGCTGCCAGAACACAGCTAATGATGCTGCCTTGGGGATAAGTCACCATCTGCTTGTGCTTGTTCCTTCACAAAATGAAAAGCCCACATCTTCCGCAAAAGACATTCCCTATTGCAACACTCGTTCTCCCCATCATCCCTGAAGCTTGTTTACTCGGAGAGCGCTCAGACATAACTGGCGGGTACTTCGAGCAGTGCTTGTGGCCACACTTCCCAAGCGCTCTCTTTTATCAGGTACTCAAACTGAAGCACATGCTTAAATATTTTACTGGATCTAGGCCCATTTTCACACATAGAAACTGGAGAGGGACGGCTAGAAGTGGTCAAGAAACAATGGGACATGACTCTCCGGAACAGTATGCAAATTGCCATTAAACTGGGGATAAATTGCAAGAATTTTAAAAACCACTGATACCATAATCCAGCTGTTGAGTGACCTGGTTTCCCGGGTGCACAGGCTTCCAAGCAAAATTAAAGTATGGACACGAGGAAAACAGTTGCCCACTGGATTGTTGAGTGCATGGGATTTATGTCTAGGCAGCTTGTATTATATTACACTCACAAAGTAGAATCCAAATATCAGCAGCTGTGTCTTGTATCCATTATTTCCCTTCTTTCCCAAATACAAACCTTCCTCACCTTTTTAATTAGAAAAGTTGTTTATTGACTATGACATGGAAATACTTTACATGTTCTTATCCAAAAATGCCATTATTAAATAATCAGGAAAATATGTTCGACGGAAATAGAGACGACATTTAAAGCAATGTCAAGCCCACACACTCCATAATTTGTGCCTAGGGATGCATTACTTTCAGAAGAGAAATTATTGTAGATTACTACTAAAACGACATGGAAGGCTGCTATGGAAAGTATCTTTAATAAAAGAACTGTAGGGTAAATAAATAATTAAAAGCTAAAATGAATAAGCAACTTATCTAGTAAGTTACCAAGTTAAAACCAGGATTGTTCACAGGAGGCCTGGCTTTGTATTCAGAATAATCTGGAACAAAAATGTTTTGCTGTTTTTTAATGCTGAAAAATATCTTATAGCAGTTAACTGAGGTCAGGACATCTCTTGCTTTTTTGGCTGACTCATTCTTCACTCGCACAGCAGCTCTCTCATGCATAACAAAGAAGCACAGGAGTCACGCAAAGAGAGAAGTGGTACTGACAAACCCAGCAAGAGATACTAAATTCACTTGTGTAAAAGTAAGGCATTCATCTACAGGGAAAATAAATAAATAAAATAAGCATTAGTGTGTCCTCTCCTTCCTCCATGCAATACCAGTAAAATGAAGAGGCTGTGTGGGGGTTAATGAAGACAGAGTTTGGACTTAGCAACTACAGGAAATCAGCAAAACTTTTTCATTCTATTACTGTTGCTGTTGCCATTTGTTTCAGTTTTGATTTTGTATTTTGATAGGAGGTAGAAGAGAGAGGTAAACAACAGAAAAAATCTCTATGTAGGACAGTAGAGCAAAACATTGACTTTGGTAAATTATGTTAACAGTAACTGTGAACTTTGATCAAAAAGCCTTGGAAACCTGCTTTAACTTGGGCGGAAACTTAACTGGGCGAGACCCTGAGTCTCAGGTCTTGTGCACTGAGAGGAATCCCCGGGTTTTGCAGGAGTCAACACAAGGTTATCTGATTGCAAAGCGTGCGCTGCTGGATGTCTCTGCCCACGTGTATTTATATCACTATCAAGAAAGCAGTCATAGCAGACAAGAATGTTTTGTTTATCTGCCATGCATAATATCCATTATATTTGTTTTAAAATTTCTTTTAAAATACATTTAAAAATCTGTGGTTGGTCAAAAGGAAGAAGGTCCTTGCTGCCTCAGCCATTGAGCAGGGGTTGGGAGGGCTTGGGGACAGACTCAGAGCTCAGCAAAATCCTGACACCATCGCAGAGTATTTTATAGGATACCCATTCCCAGATGTACTGCAGGAACCAGACATTGATGGCCACAGTTGATAGAAAGTAAGAGCACGATGTATATAAATAAATTCTCTCTTTTCGCAAGTATGAGAGCTCTGTAAGGGGTGGCAGGACCTTCTCACAAGGGATAAACTAGAGAGGTCGCTCTACTTACCTAGAGTTTTGATGGAGAATTTCTTAATTGAACTATTCTTCAGGGGAATATACTAAGTCAGCAAAGTCACCAGGGAGGAAAGAAAACACACACAAAGACCCTTGTTTCCTTTAGGCTAGTCAAGAGTAGAAGTTTGACCATAAGTTGTTCTTCTCATGAAGAAGTCCTGTAACAACCATGACATTCAAGAAGTTCTATCAAATTGGAACATTCTTTAAATCTCAAAGCTTCACAGGATCATTTCCCCTAAATCTCTCTATCCCTGCTATTTTTCTTTTCACCCTGCTGCATGAGTGTCTCCTTGAACAGCCTCCCAAAAGCCACAAATTGCCCTTCCCACATGAGACTGCAGTGGCTCACAGGCGGCCACACGGACCCTACTGAGTGGGTGCCCCATCACCCTCCAGATGCAGGCACAATGATTGCAGAGTTTCTAACACCATTTCACAGCTCTGCTTGGGCATTCTTGGATGGCCATAGGTCAAAATGGGCAGAGAAAAAAGCTTGGGGATTTAAGCTATATTTTATGGGATTTTTGTATTTTAAAAAATGATTATGTTGGAAAGCTGTAGTAATACAGAAATGATGACAGATCAAGAAATGGGTAAGCTTTCAATACAGATAGGTATGTTAATTTGTGCATTTTGGGAACTGCAAAGGTCTGGTAGAATTGTCTAGAATATTTTAATAGTTTTAATTTAATTAATAGTTTTCCCATGGGAGCTGGCATGCTAGGCCCTTTTTTTAGGTCCCACTATTGATGCTGAGCTAGGGAAAAAAAAAAAAAAGTGGACTAGATTTTTTTGCCTATGCACAATTTTCTCCAAGCTCTGCCTGCCTTAAGAGAATTTGGGAGAGTTTGCTGGTTCCACAAATGAAACATTTTATGAACTGCCCAGCTGCCTCTGTGAGCGTCATGGACTGCACCAAGATACAGATTAAATGAGCAGAATATGAGCTCTCAGCGCTTATTGAGCCTCTCTCATCCTAGGGACCAGCTATTTCAGCAGGAAGCACCATCTCCTCTTCAGGGGCCACTAGAGAAAAGGCAGACCACGAGTGAAGACCAAAGCTTATGGGAAATGCAGGAGCATCCCAGGACTCCCTTTTAGCAATACAAACTGCAAATGACCATAGAGAGACCACAACTCATCCTCCTGTGTCCCTTCACCTATCTGAAATTACCTTCAAGCAGCCCTGTGGTCACACCATTTTGGTATCTCATTGACAAACAAGTTAAAAAGGAAGAGTTGCCAGAAGGGAGGATTGCAGTTTATTTGCTTTAACAGAGATGCTGCAAAGGAGCTGGAGATTCAAAATGTTGAAAACAAAACTTGATTTAGTGACTTTGTTGGCTCCTCACCATCCAGGGCATCTTGTTCTTCTTCACATCTCCATCCCTTGTCACTGCAAAAGTTCTGGACCATCAGATCACATCCCACCACTTCCATGTCTTTGCTGAGGACTTCACTACTCCTCTCAAGCTTTCTGCCACCCCTGCCCACATCCAAACACCCAAGTCTTGGTCATTCTTTCCAAGCTCCACTTTCCAGCAGATATCCCCAGATATCATTTTTTTTCCTAGAAAAAGAAATTCTTCCTCTTTTCTTCTCCATTGCTACTTCTACACTTGAATTTTTTGCACATTTTGCCTCTGCCTGTGCTAAATTCTACACACTTCTCTGAACAAGGTTTCATTTGATTTGCTTTATAAAACACCATACATATGGATAGAGCTGTATAAATAATTAATACATGCTTTAATTTAAAGATTATGAAGAATAAGGTGGTGATTGCTGCAGAAGGATTAATGTGAATGAAATAACTCAACCAGACCGTAATTTTCTCTGCGACCCATGAAAGAATTAACCCAAACGGGGCTCCCTTAAGTACTTTTGCAGATAACCTAATGAATTCTGGGAAAGACTTTGCTTTGCATTTTTTATTTTCTTTTTCCTTCCAATATCTGTCTGTCTATCTTATATACAAGCACACACATATCCATTCCTGTTTTTATGCAGATAGTTTCTCCAAGTCATTTCATACTATGTGTTCTACTACATCATGTAACTCCTTTATGGTGCAGACAGTAGTTAAAAAGCAGAATGGGCCATAACTTTTTGCCTGGATGACAAACTGTGCAATATACATATGCTCATATATGTTATATACACCCACAAGCCCTGGCACTTTTTTGCTAACCGTGTCCTCAATCCCTGAACTCTGTGTTCAGCTAGCAGGTTGGACACACAGAGCAACACACACTGAGCATCCCTCATCAAGATGATTTCATGAGCCCAGCGCTTTGACCAAGTTAATAAATCTTTCAGAGGGGCATAACCCATTAACATGATATGGCATGGCTGGCATCCTGGTGCCAGCCAAGGTATACTGCTTCCCAGATCCCAAATTCAGTGCCTCTGCACCTACCGTCTTCTTTGGGTCCAGCTCAGAGAATCACCATGCCAGTGCGTGGGCTGAGCCCACCCACAGGGAACTGGAGACATCTGGGTAGGAGCATAGGGGCAGATGTACACATCTCAGAGCATGATGATGCTTTGCTATCACAGAATCCCAGAATGGTTGAGGTTGGAAGGGACCTCTAGAGATCATCCAGTCCAACCCCCTGCTCCAGCAGGGACACCCAGAGCACAGGGCACAGGGTGGCATCCAGGCGGGTTTGGAAGATCTCCAGAGAAGGAGACTCCACAGCCTCTCTGGGCAGCCTGTGCCAGGGCTCTGTCACCCTCACAGGAACGAAGTTCTTCCTCACACAGAGATGGAACTTCCTGTGTTTCAGTTTGTATCCATTCCCCTTGTCCTATTGCAAGAGTTTGGTTCCATCCTCTTTACATTCTCCCCTCAGGTATTTGTATGTATTGACAAAATCCCCTCCCAAACTTCTCTATCAAGAAAACCTCCAGGAACTCTTTCCATGACAGCTCAGCAATCAGCAACAGTAGCTGAAGCACAAGCCTTGCTTTCCCCTCGGGGATCAGTCCAGCATTTCTTTGTAAACGTTTCATTCTTTCCCTGTTTTCCTTCAAGAAGCTGCAAGATCTGAGGAGGCTGGATGGGATCTGGGGATTATAAAAATGGGGAGGAAGAGGGAAAAAAAAAGGAAGCACCTGTGGTTAGCTCAGCTGAGACAGTTCCAGTGAGCCCAACACAGCTGCAAGGGGAAAGGTCCCTTTCTACACTTCTGTCTTTCTAGCAATGCCTTAGAAGGAGAAAATAACTTTATAATGGCTTCAGCTTTCATATGCCAAAAAGGAATGAATGAAAGTTATTAAAAGCCAAGAGCAGGCCTGTGCCGGACGCTGTGGTAGCAGCGACCAAATGGAGAACTACTGGTTTGCATTCATGGAAGCAACTTCACAGTAGGTGAAGCAGGACAGAAATGTTTTGGGCCTTCAGTGCTGGTGAAAGTCGAACAGATATAAACCTGAGAGATTTTATGACCAGAGTGGGAATTCAGTCCCAGACAGACTATCGGGCGCTTCAGTGACAGCATACACAGCTGGATCAGATGTCTCAGCATGATGCAGCTCTATGTCATCTGGTCACAATGATGAAATGCAGAGGACAAATGATGTTGGACAAGGAAGGACCAAATGTGAAAGGATTTCAGGCACCCTAGCAAGCCCATCACTATGATAATGGATCTGTGCCCATTTATCTTTGGTCCCATGTATCAATGCCAGCTTCAACCACTATTTTCATCAGTATCATCTTACATTTAATCAAATAGTGGTTATAACATAATACTAGATATAACCAGGGATCACAAAGAAAAATTTGAAATGTGTAGAACAGCTTCCAGGTTTGGTAAAATACATATTATATATATATATATATAATATTATATATATATATATCACATGAAACCTGTGGTAAACTCTACATAGATACATATGTAGACCCATCACACACACTTTTCTGTGGAGAAGGGAGGGAGTAGAACTCACTCTAGGAAGGGAAGATGGATACCTGCCATCCTATCCAGGACATCACCATCACAGAAACATTCTGTTGAACTCCTGCTCTTGGTAGGAAGGAGAGGAACCCAGAAAAGCAGTAATGTGGTTCCCGCAAGCTTTAATTTAACTGGGTATCCATAAAGTCATCATCTCCTTTCTAACCCCTCCAAATTTCTGATTGCTCAAATGTTACAGCTTGCATTTTATCCCATAGGATTTGGACCTTCTTTTCAGATCTCTCTAGAACTTTCTTCTGCTTTGACAAATACACTTCCGGGATTTTCATTTAATGAATCACCTAGGATTAATGGTTCCACTTTTTTCAGGAGACACTCAACTTCCATTGAGTTCAGTAGGAGCTGAGGTTATTCAGCACTTTGAAAGAACAAACCTCAAAAGCAGACTTAATAAGAGCCACTAAAGCTCAGCTTACTCCTTTGGTTTACATCAAGTGATGATTACCATTTTTTTCTCTTTCCCTATAAATTTGCAAATCTTTACCTAAGATACTGATTTTCATGTTGGCATTATCTACCACATTCCACTTAACAACCTATTAAAAAAAAAAAGAGAGACATGCAATAATTTCATGTACAGATTAGGTGTCTCAGATCATTCCCAGGAACTGTTTTTCTATTTCACAGATTTCTGTGTTCACCTGCAAGTTCTGCCTTGCTCCCTTTCTCTGCTTGACTCCTGCACATAAAAAGTGAGACTCAATTGCCCAAACACACATTCCTCACTAACAGTTTACATTAACGTCTCTCTGCTTATCCTGTAATTGCAGTGTATGTACTCTGGCTCTTTGCATTCATATTTGTGGAAGGAGATGTATCTCATGTGTACCTGCTTTATCTATCATAGAGTCAAGAGAGCAGAGACACTTTGAAGTTCACATTTGGAAAATGCACAGCCAAACTGTTCATAAATATTCTGGTTAATCGTTTCTTTCAATGGTGAATAAAACTGCTTTGGTTTTAGGAAATGATGAGTGTACGAGGCATTCTGTGTCACTGTGGATGCAACTCCCTTACTGTTTCAGATCCAGAAGATGAATTAAGATTTGAAAACTTCTTATGTATAAAACTTGTCCTTTTGGTTTACACCTCAGTGACAGCTTTTGGGATGCAAAAGAATCACCATCAGTAACAGCTTCTCATCACACAATTAAGTTATCATAGCTATTTGGCAACTGCAATGTGCTGCATTTTCAGTTAACAAGATGTTCTCTGTCTTTAGTCTAAAACTGTTGTCTAAATAGCAGTGCATTAGATAAATAAATTAAATATATAGATAATGGTATTAGAAAAACTGCTGAGGGGTATAAAGTGAATTTTGAATGAAACAAAGGGGTGAATGCTATCTATGTACTTGGCTATAGGATGTATTGTCTACAGAACATGTCTATAGCACAATTTAGGATGGAAGGTTCAGGCCTGAAGTGTGCTACATGTTCTCGCTGCTGCCAGAAAAGCCCTAAGCACAGACTTAATTTTAAACAAATTAATAGATCCGCCAAAACTGTAGCTAAGTGTGTGCTTTTAAGGATCATCCCCATGGCTCCCACAATACTGCATGATCCGGCCTTTGGCAAGGAGACATTTAAAGGGCTGTATTGAGTACTGTGGGCTAACGTCATGTGGAGTCAGGGAGGACCCGGCTCCCAGAAACAGGCTGTTCACAGCCTCCAGTTGCAGTCAGTGATTCAGGAGCAGATCAAAAGGGATTTAAGCTATAGCTGAAAAACAGATGGGAAGTTGCCGAGGTGGAAAGAGGGAGAGCAATTAATCCCGACAGCTGGCATGGCAGCAAGACGGGTCTGACCACCAGTGGTGGGAAGGAGAGAGCAGAGAGCCAAGGGAAGGCCAGTGCTGGCAGGCATGGGGAAAGGGATAAGCTTGCACAAGCACCCAGGACACGGACACTGGAGGCTTAAGAAGATGATTTCTACAGCAGAATATTCAGTTGTTAAAGCTTATACTAATTCTGACAACTGCTACCCCCCAGAGCCTCAGGAGTCAGTGGTGGCAGAGCTGTGTGTGAGCTCCACGTTTGGGCAGGTGGGGAAGGACCCTGCTGCAGCATCTGCCACAGCCTGGCACTTGAGGGGCTTTGGAAAAGGGCCCAGGAAGAAGCAGCAGTTATGAAAGCGGGAAGCATCCGGTGTGCAAATGAGTGATCAGCAGAACATACTTCAAAGCCAGGGAGCTCACACGCCAGTCATGGAGCATGGAGCTTGCCTTGTAGGAAAGGAGGTACCAGGCACAGCTTCCTCCTGTCACCTGGGTACTGAGGCTTGAAGAAGTGCCACCATCACTGCTGCGGAGGCAAGCCAGAAGGATGTGTGTGGGTGTCCCGCATCGCTCCTGACGTGTCTATGAAGCTCTCTCAGCAAAATATACCGTGCACGCTGTGCAAGAACCCCTCTACCCACAAGAAGCCATTTGGTACACCAGGAAGTTCATGAGATTTCTTGGCCTTTCTTGGGGTATGCCTTAAGCCCTAACACCTGATGTTGTCCTTACAGAGCAGTTTCAACTTCCATTTTCATAAAGAAGATAGCCAGGGACCCTAGTGGTTACAGAGAAAAACTTGAAAGATGCTAAATTGGGAGCTTCAGAATCCCAGTCAGAAAATGACAATATTCCCTTGTCCTTGGTGACATTATGGTGCTTGTGGTGGTTTCAGACTGCTGGGGATGGGCAACAGAGAAGAGAGTGGGAGGATGAACCACAGTCACCTACCAGATGTGTAGGCAGCTAGGAGGACACCTGGTCGTCTGCAATGCAGAACAAGTCCGCAAAGCAACTTCTGTCTTTGGCTGGCCCTGGACAATAAAGTAAGTTCAGATTTATCTTTTCAGTAGTCAGAATGATTGCTTCTGCTGCTCAATAAATATTAACTTCAGTCTGTGCAGGCTTCATTTGTATTTTTCTCTCTTTTTAATCAAAATGTAGGTTCTATACAGTTAGACTGTACTGGATATTAAAGAGCCTGCAGAGCAGAAAAGGCTTTCTGAAGACTCATGAGTCGCTTTGATAGCCCTCATGAAGGCCTAGCTAGTCCTTCCTTCCTCAATGCAGCTTCATTCAAGTAGAGTACCTCTATTTTTAAATGCAAACACTTTTAAATGGTTTAGATGAAATATTTAAAAGCTACTGGAAATCTATGAAACCATGGATTGTGATCTAGTTTGTGAAGCAGATTTCAAAATGTGTGCATTCCATCATCTCATCCACTAAACTGACTCAGTTAATTCAGGAGAGCATTATAACAGCTATAAAAAGGTATCTTCTTGCCTAATAAAATAATGTACCAAAGCTACAGAGAATCAAGACAGAAACAGCAGCATCACGAGAAAGCAGTTAAGCATGACTTCACCTCTCCAGTATTTATCACAGCAATGTTATAATGAATATTTGCTCAAAAACATAAATAAAACCCAACTAAACAACCTCTCGAAGTTTCTGGTTCTATATGGCTGCTTTTGATAAAACTGTAGTATTTCAGTATCCCAAACACAGCTAACCATTCTAACTCAGGTTTTTATTGGCTGAAAGTCTCCATATAAATCTAAATGTTTGGTTACATGTTATTTTAGCTTTCTGCAATAAAAATATTTTTGGGGAAATAAATTAAACAAAACAAACCCCATGAGTCTATATTATTAATGGCTTATGCCAACACAATCACTGAAAGCAGTGCAATTAATACAATTTTCAGCAACTCTATGGCATGAAGGAAAACATGTATTCTAAGTTGTAAAATCCTTTTTACCAGTATAAAAATTAAATTTAAGCAAATTATTTTTATGCCGCTTTGATGTTACAGTGTTTATTTTAAATTGAAACAGCTAAACTCAGTATAGGAGGTTTTTTGATATGTCCTTTGATTTTATTAAATTATAATGGCTGTTATTTTTCATATGTAGCATGTGGAACTTGTTAATTAAAAGCTACTTCCTTGTGTTAGGTCTTGATCAGGTTCCAGAATCAGATACTTAATGCGCTATTAAAATCATTCTTTGACAGCCCAAACCTGGGAGGTGCTGAATACCATCAACTCCCACTGAACTTTCTAGGTTGCTCTGCACTTTGGAGTTAAAAGTCAGGCTGGACTGTTGTGGTTGTCCTGGCTGGCTGAACATCTACGCCCACTCTGTGCCTACACCCACAGAGCCCCCAGGTTCTGGTCACTCCCTTGCCAAGATTAAATACTGATTTTTTTAAGGGCTCCAGGGATACCACCTGTTGGTCACACTTACCTGGTTGCTCCTTGTTTTGACCACTACTTGCAGACTCCTAAAACAAAGAAACGCAGATAT
The DNA here is from genome assembly GCA_013389825.1 of Crypturellus undulatus. Lineage (NCBI taxonomy): Eukaryota > Metazoa > Chordata > Aves > Tinamiformes > Tinamidae > Crypturellus > Crypturellus undulatus. Next base: position 677,783 of record VWPW01007396.1, read on the forward strand.
TAAACCCTGACCTCAGAGCTTTCAAAAATGTAAGTAGGATTTTATCAACTATGGAGAAAAGGTTTGTGGAGAAGGTTAGAGAGAAATAGAGTTCACTTACCTTCCACCACTGGTAGCTTGAGGAGATGTAGTTTCTTGGCTTCCACGGTGAATCATTGGCATAATCACAGCATCTCTCCCCATGCAGACATCCTCCACAGTTATCCCTCCTCTGAGGAGGCAAAGCTGTCCCGTCCTTGGCAGTTTAAACTCAAGCTCAGACAGCACAAACTGGTGGAGGACACCCAGTAGCACAAGGTCTAACCACGTTCTTGAGATCCTCTTACCTAACACTGCTCCTCCAGCATTCGCTGCAGCCTCTGCTCTTTTCACCACTGACCCAAGCCCCTTCAAAAGACCAGAGACACTACAGATGTGCGAGCAGCAGGGTCAGCCTATGACGTTCCCTGGCTCTAACTCTGACCGCGTAGTGGGAGTTCCTGCCGCTACACATTCACACTCTGCACGCTCTACAGAAGCTGACCACAAAATATACCCAGTAGATTCTTGCAGCAAGAACAATATCTTTTTAGGGTGTTCAGAGCCAAAGTTTAAGGTTCCTGATCTTGATTCAAAACTGTCAAGTGATGGAGTTTACCACATCCCCTTCATGAGTCTTTTCAATGATTAATGCTCGTGCCATTAGAAGTCTTCTATATGTTGTTCTGGCAGCTTTTGTCCTTCTGTTTCTTAAGTCATCAATTTTGCTACCCTCACTGTTTTTTTAATGTATTTTTCTACATGGCTTCCTAATTTCTTTAAAAAAAAGCAAAATCAAACAATTCCTATTCTCATGTTGCTTCATCCACTTTTCATTTCCCTCAGTGGCTTTTCAATATCTGTCTTCTCTACAAATCATCAGTCATTCCCAGTATCCCCTACCTTCACCTACATCAGCTTTTCTCCTCCTCTATTTTCACTTTTCTTTTTTTCACTGTGTGGTTGGGGCACTCACTCACCATGGTCTCACCCTCAGGTCCCATTTTGAACGTACAGTTGTGACCCACAGCGTGCTGTGTGCTCTTGGGGAGACTTCAGTGGGGCTCTCAGGAGGCTTCCCCAGCCCTGCCTCTTGCACCCACCCTGCTTGGCTGTGTCTAGCTGTCACCGAGGCTGGAGAAGAACAACTCTGCTGCCTGGGCCCTTGGGAACAAGGAAACCTAGATTCAGTTTCAGCTCTTGTACTACTTAATGTAGAATTATATACTGGTGAAAAAGAAATCTAGGTCTTTATTTCAAGTGTCTTCCTATCCAGGTAAATAGCCTCATCTCTAAGTAAAGAAATGCCACACGAGTTTTTCTTCAATTTACCCTAACTTGGAGACCATGTCTATTTATGCTAAGGAACAAGTTAAGGACTTTTTGTATTTTGCATTTTGAGAAGAGGTGATCAAAAACTGGGTAAAATCCCACTCTGTGCCTTCCTGCTTCGCTCCTGTGCAGTCTGAATGTGCGCAGTCAGGTATTTGCACTTCTGGAAGCGGCTGCAGAGCTGGAAGGCCTGCAGCGCCTGGCTCTGAGCGACGCAGTTCGTGGAAGCGCACCTCCTCGCGCGGTGGTCTCGGCAGGCCGGTGCCCCGCGCCGTCCCCGGAGAGCCGGCGGCGCGCTGCCAGCTGGCCGCCGAGCAGCCTTGGAGGGGCTCTTCTGAAATGCACTTTTGAGGCAAAAACAGTGGGTGAGTGCTAAAGGTCAGGATGCTGGCAGGGAAAATATATAGCACGGCATAAAGGAGCTTTTCTGCGGAAGTGCTCTTGGATAAATATACTTAGTTCTGAGGAAATGCCAGAGTAGGTAGCAAGCAGATTTAAAGCCATCCAGTTAACCACGGAAAAGGCAGCCATGGTGCCCGGGGCCAGGGCTGAGCCCCCTCGGCCTCACACCAGGGGAGCAGTGACCCAAGTGCCTGGAGGCGCCCGCTGAAAGGCCAGGGATGTGCCAGCCCACGGACCCGGGCACGAGCTCATCTCCCTGCAGCCACCTCACAGCGGTCAGCAGGTAGCAATGACACTGGCTCTTCACCGGCAGGCACCGGCTTCAAACCCTTCAAACCCAAGGGACGCTGCTGCTACACACCAGCTTAGAACAAAAAGAAAATATCAGAAAGTTGTTACCAAGATGTGTTACACGTGGCAGGTTAGATTAACGCTATCGTTTTTACCAAACAAATAGGCATGCATTGCTAAAGGTCAATAAACTGGCAAAGGCATATGTACAGCTAGTCATAAAGAAGCTTTTCTGCGAAAGTGTTCTTGGATAAATAAACATGAGTTCTTGTAAACACTGTGTACTCTCCAGATGTAAATATTCAGAAGGTGTGTTCAAAAAGCCTGAGGTGGTTCCAGCTCAGCATTTTATTAATAGGAGATGGTGAATTTTTGGTCAGTTATTAAGTACAACTTAATATGAAAAAGTGTTTGTTTGCCTAACAAGACTTACTGCTCAGACCAAGCTGCCTCCAAGATTGCGATAAGAGTATTCAAAACAGTGAAAGATACTTTGGATGTTAGCAAACACCTTATGCAATATATAAAGATTAGATATGGAGCAGGTTGTCAGGCACAGGCTGGAATGGCCTTTTCTTTTTTCTTTTTTTTTTTCCCCCTTTTTCCAGAGTTCAAACAGGGTTAGGAGGGATTTGAGATTTGAAGGACTTTGGAATATTGTTTTTTATTATTAGAAAAGTACAGGTTAACAGCAACATTTCTAGATTTTTTTTTGATTTGGGTTTTTTTTTTTTACTTTCAGCTTCACTCAAGTCTAGGAATTGTTTCAAGGATTTATATTTGCTGGGCTAGGGAGAAAGATGGAAAATTTGCCTACAGGAGAGTAAGACTGCCGGCCACACCAGGACCCAGGGGAAATGTGATCCTGCATTTTGCCTTGGCAATGCGTGCAAGGGGACATGTTTTAGCCACCCGGTGCTGCTGCCAGCCCACGTGGCGAGGGCTGGAGAGCTCCACAGGGGTCGTTGCCCATGGGCCGCCAGTCACTCAAATCTTATTAAACTTGGAGGGTTGTTTTCCTAACTCGTCCTTAGAGTCCTAATTACCATCGTCCCAAGCACACCGCCAGCCTCCTTCCACCAGCGTCGGACAGAAAGCACCTGCTGGGGTCAGGCGCTTCACCTCCCTCCTCCTCCGGTTGATTCCTATGCACTTTCTGCCTTTTCTCCCCCTTGAATAACTCTAAAAACACAGAGTGGGTGCAAATGCCACAGAAATGCCCTATACAGCCTGGTAATGCAAGCAACGGTGGCAGCCCGGTGCAGCCCTGCACCACGTTCACTCCCCTGCGAGGCAGACTCCGGCATACGGAGCCCTGGCCTGGCTACGCTGGGACCTTGCCAGCTGAGGTGCATTTCCCTATTTCCCTTGCTCTTTGCTAAAAAACAAGGAAGCAGGAGAACAGCACCCTTTCCAGAGTGGCACCCGCTGTTTTGCAACGCTCCTGCAGAGCCCGGGAAATTCCCCCACTAAGCCCCAGCACATTGCCAGCATTCCAGCAGCAAAATATCCAGGAACAGGTGGGGAAAAGCGTGGCCGTGTGAGAAGAGCTGAGGCAATTGCATTTCACAACAGCCTGGCCGGACGTCCTCGCGCTCCCTGCCAGCCCCGCACTGTGCTGGTAGCAGCAGAGGATGCCCAGCACTGCCATGAACGAGGCACGGGACCTGCCATCCGCCCAGTCAAACTTGCCCCGTGTCTGAAATGTGAGTCATAGCTTGGAAAATGTTCCAAGTGACACCGCGGACATGCAGTGCCTCCACTGCAATGCAGTGCAATGCAATGGCGTGAGATTTCTGAGCTGCCCCTTCAGAAAATGGCCAGGGACAGCACCTGTAGTCCCCACACTGGTGCAGGGTCTGCAGGGACCCCCAGCACAGCCAGGTCCTCAGCCAGCCAGGAGGTCTCCCAGGAGAGGGCTGGTGAGTCTATCTACTCACAGCTCAAGTCCTGACAGTCTTGAGCTGAGGACCTGCAGACTCAAAACCTCTGTCATTGCCCCAGTTTTGCAGAGCAATCGTCACTGCTCAGCATCCCCGCTACACACACGGCGGCTGGGAAGGGTGTATAACATGTTCCCCATCCCCGTGAGAAATGTGCAGGAGACCCCATTGCATGTGCGCCTGGGAGGGACACGCGGCACCAAACGGGGCTCTGATGTCCCCTGGGGCATCCGTGGGGCAGCTCCGCTGGCTGCTGCAGCAAAACCAAACTACTCCGCAGTGTCCGAAGCTGCTCCTGAGGGCAGAGCACGTACCAGGAAAGGTTTAAGAACAGTTTTCAGTCCCGCAGCACGAGCTGTGACTTCATTACTGCCAAGGTCGAACGGGGAGGACAGAGGTAGGAGGAAATCTTGGTAGGCAGGAGGTCAGTTTGCTTTCCTTTCTGCTTTGCTCTAGAGGGTCTTTGCATTTTAAATCCTTTTTTCTAACAGACAGAATGGAAATTCTTCTGTCCTGCAAGAAAAAAATCATATGCTCTTTCTTTTTCTCTTTTTTTTTCTTTAGTCAAAGGCCAAAACTACTTATCAATTTTGAAAAAAAAAAAAAGAAAAAGAAAAAAGAAAGATCCCTGATCAGGAGTTGTTGTTTGATAGAAATACATATATTTTAACCTTATGAAACACCATCCTACCTAGGGCTCCCTCTTCAAACCAGGATGACTGCGTCACACTATCCCATTTGTCCTCATCTCTGCTCTCCAGATGAGAAGACTTCAGCTGCAAGACTGTCTCTGTGTAAGGAACTGCTGAAAAATTGAAAGCTCCAGCTAGATCTAGAAATTCAACAGATTTGCTCAGGCCCTCATTCTTTCATCAGCTCACCTTGAAATTGAACGGAATTCTTCCTCACCCTTTTCCAAGTCAAAAGCTGAATTTAGTAAAAACCTAAAGCAAAAAGCCTAGAATGAAAGAAGCAGAAGCATAGGGAGCACTGTCCTCAGAAAGAGGATTATAAGGCATATAGAAAAGCTCTTCACCTCTGAAAGCCAGGTAGTTTTCATGCTTTGGTTGTTCACTAAGTCCCATTTCAGATAGCTATCACAGTTTAGCTCGCAAGTGAGGGCGAGTTTTTCCCTTGAACATCAAGCTCCCCTTCGCTAGGGGACTTTCCAATTCTCTTTCCAGTCTGAATTGCATCTTAGCTCAAAGGCTGACATAAAGCAGGCAGTACCAGCCACCTCCCTCCTATTTTTTACCCTGGATCATCTATAGGTAAACTCCAGACATCCCTTATTATACTCCCTTATTATACTACTTTTAATCATAGCATTCAAGATTTTTTAGCTTACTGGCTGCTGCTGCACATCCTTTACATACTGTGGCATCGGAGGTGCTTTTTGGCTCATTCCTCCCTCCTTTATGTTTATAGCACAGAGACAAAGAGAGGGGAGGGTGGAGTGATCTTTACACCAGCTATTTAAAGGCAGTGATGGCCGCATGCAAACCAAGGCACACAGCCGTGAGAATTACATATCTGGAGGAAACAGTTGGGTCCTCGTCTTCTCTGATGATTTTTTTCCTAATGTGTAACAAAAATGCAGCATTTACACTTGTGAAAAAGACAGAAAATACCTGATCACAATTAAACGGTGGTAGGTGCGTTCAGTTGTCATCTGAGAAACTGCAGTGGTGCAGGCCCGGAATAGGCTGCCAGCTGCTTCTTGTTGTGTTCTCTGTACGAGCGGGCTAAGCGCCCCCTCGCCTGCGCCCTCGTGTAAATCCACGCATGCCTCCAGCTCCTCCAGCGCTGCACAGCTGTAAGAGGAATCTAACAGTTTTAGTAAGGACTGAGGAAAAACAAAGTGGTTGGTGCTGCTGCCTGCTAACACCTTTCCAAGTGCAGCCAGTGGGTCCAGCACATCCTCATGCTCCGCTCTCCTGCGGCCCCGCCAACTGCGTGAGACCCAGTGAAACGCAGGAGCAGCCCCCCGGCTCTACAGCAGCCGGGCCACCTTGGGACACGTGTCCTTGGGAGCCATCCCCACTCATGTGCAAGAAAGGACCTCCTAAAAGCCATCTGGTCCTTGTGATGTGGGCGCCAGTTCACTTCTCGCTGCGGATTACAATCTAGACTGATTATTTTATGAGCAAAGGAGAACGCTACTTGTTATGGCAGGCTCACAAATCTCTCCACAGCAATTGCACCTCTGATTTGAAAATTGCCAAACTGGGAGATTCTGCACCATTAGCTGGGTCCTACCCCTCCTTTGCATGTAATTGATACTGGCATAGTTTTCAATTTTGCTTTATGCTTAATACTTTCTGAAAAAAAATGTGCTTTCACCCTTACATTTCCTCTGCTGCCATTTCATCAAGTATTTCTGCTTCGTGTCTTCTTTCTGAAGAGTTTGCCATCCTTCTCTGGAGATCTTCAAAACCCGCTCGGATGCACTCCTGTGTAACATACTCTAGGCGATCCTGTGTGTGCAAGGGAGCTTGGACTAGATGATTTCTAAAGGTCCCTTCCAACCTTAAGGATTCTATGATTCTATGAAAATCCATTTTCCCTCTACTGTTTTTTCATCCCCAACCTCCTTGTGACTTGAGCAAGTAGCCAAATTTCAATGTTCTACATGTTCTTTCCATTGGAAAGAGGAAAACAATGTTTATATTTTATATTGCACCGCAATGCTGGGTACTACAAGGCTGTGCCCCATGCCCTGAACACGGCAGGACTCGGGCACCAGGAGAGGGCTCCAGGTTTGCTGCTCACTGCTCTCCCACCTCACCGTGCCCCCAGGCTGCCTCCTGCTCCTGCCTCTCTCCCCACACACAGGCTGTGGCTAGTGGGGTTGCCCAGCACAGCCCCGGCTGAGGCTCCGCTGTTTATCCCAGCTCTAAGGCAAGAGGCTCCCGTAAAGCCGGAATTACATTTTGTTGCATCCACCAGGACAAGCAAGACTGGTCCCAAGGTTACCTATGAAACAATCCTCCATTCTGCTTTGTTCTTCTCTGTTTCCGTGGCCTTTTTGGCAGCTTTTGCCTAATAAAGTTCTAACTATTTCACTATTTACAATGAAGGGCGCAGTGTCTCCATGGCTGGTACAGCCCCCAGGTGATGGATGCTGGGTCAGCTCCCTCTGAGGAAATGTCACATTTTTAGAAACAGAGGAAGGAGCCGTGTTCTGGGCAAGCTGTGCACAACAAGCAGAGCCCTTTTCTTTGATAAAAGCCTTTGACAAATGGGGCTTGGAGGAAACATTGCCTAGATGGTCTTTTAAAGGTGGAAATTGCTAGCTCCTAAAATCAAATTATATGAAGCCAGAGAAAGAGGGAGAACAAACTGTGCCAGACAAACTGCCACGCTGCTAATATGTTGCTTTCTAAATATAAGAGCAACCTACTGCTGACAGTGCCAGTGCAGCACATAATCAAGGCAGGAATGATGTATAGTGCCAGGCTGAAGTGGGGCCGCAGGATCACGTGCTGCTCTCGGGCTCCTTTCTGTAATTATTTACAAAAGAGTGCTGGGGAGACGGGGAAACACATGCCCGAAGGGGACAAAGCTGAGCCCTTTTAGCCACGGGGATTGTCCAAACCCACCGCTGATGCTGACGGCAGGGGGACTCTCCCCCGAGAACATTTCTTGCCTTGCTCCTGTAGGTAGCACTCAGGGTAAAAAAGCATATAAGCCACAGAAGTAGCATCTGCCTTACTGGGCCAACATATCAGCAGGGCATGACTGGGGGCTCCCAACAGCTCTTCTGAACCCCGCTTGTGGAGAAAAGCAGGATGTTAAATGGTGGCTCATCCATGCCCTTCATCAGCCCGCTCCTGCTCTTCCAGCAGCGCGTGTAACCTCCCTCCGCCTCGATCAATGTCATGTATAGGACACTGCACAGACTGACAGGTTCCTCATTTTGTTCCAATTCCCTAGCCAGACAGCAAGACAGAGAGAGGAATAAAGGCATAGATAATTTTCTAATTCTTCGTTCTGTAACCTTAATTTCTCATCTGGCAAGCCCCAGCAGTATGTCATTGAGTTTCTCTTTCTTTTTCAAATTATAATAAAATCCATTCACTTGTGTATGAAGTTATTTTTAGATCTAGTTTAAAAATATCATTTGTAACACTTATCTGTAGTTGAATTATACAGCGAAAGGCTTTCTTGGAGATTGTGATGTGTAATACTGAAGCCCACATAAAATCCCATTGATTGCCTAAAAGCTTATGGAATTTTATCCTTTTCTATTCGAAAATTAAAGCTAAAGTTCAGATCATGAAAACTATTGAAGATCTCTGATCAGGTATAAGTATGCCAGTGTAGAAATTCTCTTCTTTAAAGGAAAAGATGGATTCACTTTGGCCAGCAGGTCATCAGCTACAGCTTCCCTTCCAAGCCTCAGCTTTCAATAAACGTTAAACACGATGTTCTCAGATCCTCAGCTAGAAGTATTATTGTTAGTCATTGACTTTAATAGCAGTTGCAGCATTTGAAGCATCTGAAGTCCAGTTAAGCTGAAAATGGGAGTTGAGAGCATAAAGGGAACTGAGGGGAGCTCTATTTTAAAATAATAATAATAATAATAAAAGCTCTTACTAAAGTAAGGTAGCAAATTAAAATATATTTCTATATGCTGTTGATTTTTATCATTATAAAAATATTTCACAAACCTGAAAGGGAGGAAGTTTTTAGCCTGCTGTGTCGCCACCCCATCAAAATACAAAAGAAAAAAGAAAAAAAAAAGATTACTGTGACCCAGAGAAAGCTCTAAATGTCAAATCCATAGCAGAGAGTTTTCTTTTGCTCCTCTTAACCTTGCCCCTTTGCACCTAGACAGGTTCTCAGAGAAGCCACTTAGACTTTGCAAAGAGAGGAAGCATAGAAGCTTTCTGAATATTCAACTGTCTAAATTCCAGGAAACTGTTGGTACTTGACACAATTCAACAGGTCAAAATGTTGACAAATTATTTTGTTTAATTAGATATCACCTACTTCTGAGGCTCAGCATTGCATAACCTATCCAGAGTAGAAATATTCTGGAAGATTAGTGCAGATAACATTCAGGATCGGTTTTGACAGAGCAAAAATGAAAAACCAACAGTGCTGACTTTTGACTTTCTAGAACCTTTTCTAGCGAAGAAACCTGGGGAAAAAAAAAAAAAAAAACAGTCTTAGGTTTCAGGGCTCCTTTCAGCAGCTGGGTCCCCAGCCAGCGGGACTGCTTTGTATTAATTTCAAACGCCGGCATCATGATCCTAATGTGTTCCCATGCCAAGTGGTTTCCACTAAGTTAACAAACAGAAGTATTCAGCCTCATGCTGGAAATCTACTCGCATTCCAGAGGACTTGAGTAGATGGGCACCAGGTTGTCATTCACATACTCTGTCTAGCAAAACAACGTTCCCGGCTTGCTTAAAAAGAGCAGAAGTGTTCTAGGAATTTGCTAGTGCGGTGTTCTTAGAAACAACGACCCATGGCCGTTTCTCCTTAAGAGCATTCGCCTGCCTGGTGATGTGGTGATTGGGAACATACAAGGAACCCGGCATTGGAAAGGAGTGAACAGCTCCAAGAAAACCAGTGCTGTCCTGTGAAATATTTCACAGTGCAAGATCCGGGAAAGATTTCCTGGGCCAGGTCAGGATGAGGCAGGGGGAACTCTCACCCCAAATATTCATCTTTTTGTTCAACTAGCTGGTGGATACAGGTAAAAAACATCATGGACCTGAACGTGAAATTTAACATAATTTAAGAATAATCCAAAACTCAGAAGATACTGTCAAATGGAAAAATATAAGAAGCAAAATCAGAATGGAGCTGGATGGAAAAAAATGGTCTGCAGCGCCGCATACACTGTGTAGCTGTGAATGCAAACGTCAGCCCAGGTTAGACTTAGAGTTGAGTCCAGAAACCTCCAGGAAGTCGGGAATGGAGACAGGATGGAGCGATGCCCATGCCAAGGCCTGTGATCCAGCAGGCAGGGACGGGACGGCTGCCTGTAGGCTGCCACTTGCTGCCTGTAGGACTAGAAGAGGGGAAATATTTCCCTTGAAGAAAGGTTGTGCAGATATCCCCTCCTTTCTTCTTTGCACCTGAAATGGCACCAAAGTGGGGCACAGCCTTCCTGCACTGATGCCACCTCCTGTTTCTGCAGGCTTTAAAGAGCATCGCTCAGCAGTGGTGGCAGTAGGCACCAGTAACTAGCAAATTTGGTTACTCCACTCTGTCAAAATAAGAATGACAAAACAACTGTTGCCACTCTGACACTCAAAGCTCACTGTTTTGCAGGGACTCCTCAAAACAGGGGAGAAAATTCCCCTTTGAACTCCCTCGTTTTGTGCCTGTGGAAGAAAATAATGTCTGCAAAATGAGAACAATGTGTTTGGGCTTCCATGAGATTAGATTCCACTGTTAATGAAAATGACCAAATTAAATATTCTCCTCACGTTACACATCCAGAAGATACTTTTTTCCCACAGATCTCTGCTCTTGAACTGACTTACTGAGCAGTTTTCTCATTGAAGAGTTTGGCTACTGTTGCTTTCCTACCATTAGTAAATGAGGACTCTAGTGAAGAGCACTCAAAGATGGAGGCTTTTCATTTTAGAAAATGTAGGTTTAGGTAAGAAACTAGAGCTAGAAAATTTAAGTTTAAAATGTAAGAAAATGCAAGAAAAATCCAATCAGAAATAATCCTAGTTCTTACATAATGTCCCAAGATTTTTTTTTCACATCTGTCGTTTGTGCTTTCTGATCTAGCATGTCAGGTTCAAAAAAAAATCCCATATGCACCAGTTGAAAATAACAGGGCGACTTTTGTGTTTATTTATAATGGAATTATTTGGTAAAGTATTTGTGCAGCTTCTTTTTTTCTCAGACACAAAGACAGAAATTCTGGCTCTGCTGAATTTAACAACAGTGCTCTGATTGGCACAAACAGAAATAGGCCCTCACCCTTAATCTATATCATAAAACCATAATTGGCAGTCTCCATTAGGACTAAAGTAACAGGAATGTTGTAGGTCAGGATGAAGGTGTATTTGCAGCCTGCATAGTTTCTGCACACATTAATAGTCCTTCATGAGTATTATGTTCACATTTTTAAGCATGTATTTGTGGTATTTTATTTGCTAAAGCCTGATCGGGTGGTCACTGCTGTCTGAGGCAAAAAACTGTGACAGTCCCTGGCTTAATCAACAAAACCAGAGGCTGAGCTCACTCGGGCTGCCTGGAGAAAGATAAGCCTTACCCATTTGAAAAGCAGTGACATCCACCGAATATCTTTCTTCTTCTGTTTTCGCTAGAACATTAGGAATTACAAAGGAGAAAAATATCTCTGGGAAGGAGGTGAGGAAGCTGAAAAAGTGTAAAGTGTAACAGCTCAGCCTGCCTAGCCGAGTGCTGGCTTGTGCCACTGTCTTTGCAGGGGTCAGAAGCTCCGCTTTCGCTTACTCACTGCAGCAGCAGTCGCAGAAAATCAAACCTGACGCACTACACAAGACCCAGTGTCTGCCTCACTGTTATGCCTGGCAGCTGCCTTCGTGTTTGACTTTTAGGGTCAAATCGTCTGGGTTGGTAGGGGCTTCAAAACAAAAGAGAGGGAAACAGAGGGAGATGCCCTGGTGCAGGAGCTGCCAATGCTCTCTACCACCTTGGGCAGTGCCCACCACGGTAGGGCTGGTGTCGAGGACCACATTATGCTGCTGGGCTGTAGCCTTCAGCCCCTTGTGTAGGGTTGAGCTTGTTCCACCCCAGCGGGTCTGGAGAGCAGGAGCATTGTCTACCTCCTGTCAGGGCCAGCCTGGGGGACGGGATACCCATACCCACTGCCTTCCCACCACCTGCAAAGCAGATACCAACTCTCCATTGCACTAAAGCAATAAATGTCACGTGAAGAAAAGCCATATATTGATCTATCGCCCTCTAGTTTGCTTTTTGTTTTGTTTTCTATACAGTTCAGACAGTCCAGTCTGTTCAAAAACCCCAGTGAAACCCCATGTGAGATATAATGAGAAAAATTCCCCTGAGACTCCACTGATCCAGTTTCCACAGTAAATATGGACTCTTCTTTCACTGCTTCTCCTCAAATATGTGTTGTCATTAGCACAAATTAAAACCAAGCCTGATAGGCTGTGAAGCGCAGATTAATTAACATTCCAAGTGGATGTTTTTGTTTTCAAAGAAAGGATTGAACTAATGAAGGTCACTTTGCTCTCAAGTGAAGAATGCATTCTGCTGCAACCTGCTCTGCAGAGAGGGCACGGAGCCAGGCATATGAACCACGCATTTCTAGCAGAGCTCCACATTTTGGCACACTCAAATAACTGGACGTAATGTCCTAGCCCAATGCTTTAAAGACAAGAGGGAAGAAAGAACAGAATGGAGAGGGGGAGATCCATAACTGTATCTTATGGCACAAAAGGATGTTGGGCTACCGGCGTCTCTGGGCACTGATTATAATGAAAGAGATGGGACAGAACTGCATAGCACGGCTCATTGCGAGGTGGCTCTGAGCGGTCGCCGTGTCTGCTGACCGAGCCAGCTTCAGAGCAGGAACCCTGCAGAGCTGCCTAGTGCAGGCACCCTGCAGCAGTAGCGCAGTTCTACAGCTTTTAAGAGCACAGCTGGTGTTTCTGTCTGTCCCAGCACTGCCCAGGGGCTGGGTCAGTGCCAGGTCAGGGGCCTCTGCATTGCAGTCCAGTTTATGACACCGAGCAGCTCCTCAGGACTGCTTGGGCATTTCGGGAATGCTGTGCCCAGTTTTGTCACCACACACACGCAGAACTCAAGAGGGGTATCAAGAAACTGAAGAGGATCTGAGCTGGAGAGCTACCAAAGTAGTTAAAACAGCACCTGCAAGGAGAGGCAGAGGGAGCTGGGCTCGCTGTGTCTGGTGAGGAAGAGGTGAGAACCCCACAGCGACCTGCAGGGCAGGTATGAGCTCAGCGAGCCAAGCTCTCCTCCACAGACACAGCCAAACCAAGGGGAGGCAGTCACAGACTGTGGCTCTGGAGGGTCACATCAAGTGTCAGGGAAACTTTGCCACTGGGAGGGAAGCGCAGGTCTATGTTGAAGTGCCCCAGAGAGACTATGGAGCCTCCATCCCTGAGAGCTGAAGGAGAAAATGAGCTTGTAGTTTATGGATCTCACTGGAGTTTTGGCACTGAAGTGCTCAGCCCCAGCAAGATTATGGAAGCTTTAAAGCCAAAGCTTCAGTCAGAAAGGGCGGAAAGGGCAACAGCTACTTCCAAGGCTTCTTTATTTCAAGGTCACAACTTTGGCTGATTTTTTTTAGATTGATTTTGTTTTAGATTCATGATGCTAATATTCTGGTGTGTTTTCATTCAGAATATAGTCAAACATAGGCTGTATGGGAGACGTTATAAACAGGTACCTCCTAAAATTACAGAATGTGTCCAATGTTGATTTATCAATTACTGTTCCTCTTAGAAAGATTCAGTTTGTTCAAGGTATTTTGTAATCTCCTGTGCAGCTCAGCAGTCACAACCTGGGAACTGTCTGTCTGTTCTCACATTTTTTGAAGATGCCACCACCCAGGTTTTCTCCGAACCACAGTGACTAGCCCAAAATTCACACTACTTCATCTTCTCAGTAAAATGCATCGAATGGCCTTTGACTCGCTTTGATTTTCAAGGCAAGTCAGAGCTGAGTTCCAGTTTAAATCTGATATTCTGATATAATTTAAGATTGCCTTTAAAATCTGTTTCCTATTAAAGATCAGGTGCCTTCAGCTCTGTTTGCCATGGCCTCTTTAACCAAGGTGACAGTCTTGGTTGGTGGCAGCCACTGTGACGCTGCTTTACAAGACCAGCTGCAGGTGATTTGCTAAAATGCTCCCAGCTTCACAGAGCTGTGGAAAAGATAGAGCAAATCTCAGTCCTTGAGTCTGATTTATTCTGATCTTACCTCAGTGGAGTTAGTTTGTATTTCTACCAGTATAAATGTCAGACTCTTGGCCCAGGCTTTCGTTAGATGTTAGGGGAAAGGGAGAGGAAGGTTCTTGTGCATCTCAGTAGAAGCCAATCTGTTTGGATGAAGAACATCTTTGCCTGCATCACGGGGAACACACATCTTTCAGCTGAGGCAGTGACAGTAGCATGAAGCTTCATGCTCAGAGTATGAACAGGGGAAGATTCAATAAATGAAGATTTCCCTATTCTTATAGAAGGTGAAAGAAGGGGTATGCTGCAAGATCAACATAAACTGTAGTTCCCAACAAGGAAACAGTACTAGAAAATAAAAGTCTTGATGGTTGATTCTTTGTGTGCTTCAGGCAGCAGGATGATTGAGAATGGTAAAATAACTCTTCAGATCTTCCAGAAAATGTAACAGGCATCAAGCTGTGAATTTTGACATTTCCCAGCATCATAACAAATGCCTGGAACAGCTGCAAGTATAAGCGCAAGCTCAATAACTATTTATCATCCAAGTTATGAGATGAGTATGGTTGACTGTCAATGTTTGGAGTCATTATAAAGGAGATCATTCTGACCCTTTAGAAAGCAGAGACAAGTCAAAATACCAGCTTCTTTTTTTTTTTTTATCTCACATCTCCTCCTTTGCTCCTAGAATTGTGCAGTAATGGATTGTGTCAGTTTTTAAAGGCCACAGTCTAGGCATTAGTATTATAGACACAGTTGAAGCCCTGCCTACCCAAATTACCTGAAGACACAAAATCTCAGACTGAGAGGGAAGAAGAAGAGGCAGAGGCAGTTCATGAAGAACTACTGTTCACCAATTTTTTCCAGGAAGGGTAAAATACAAAGAAAAGTTGAGGAAAAAATAGGTAATTCAGGAACATCTGTCTGAGTTTGTAGATAGCTTGAAAAAATATAGCTGTGAAATCTGACTTTACTCATTTATCCTAATCAGTAAATTCTATAAGAACTCAACATTTTGTAATTGGCTGTTTATCCTGAAATCCAGGGTCCTGGGAGCCCTGGTTGATGGAGAGTTCAGGGACATTGACTGTTCCTTCCGGCCACCGCTGAAATGGCTTTGGTCCTACCCCTGGTGCCATTGCTGGGGTGCAGGCTGGCCTAGCTCCTCCGAGGGAGCATGGGCACTGTACCCTTCCTGTCCCCAGCCAGCACATCCAGTGGAGTCAGGGGTGAGTGTCAATCATAGAATGCCTAAGGTTGGAAGGGACCTCTAGAGGTCATCTAGTCCAACCCCCCCTGCACAAGCAGGGCCACCTAGAGCACGTGGCACAGGGCTGCATCCAAGCGGGTCTTGAAGATCTCCAAAGAAGGAGACTCCATAACCTTTCTGGGCAGCCTGTTCCAGTGCTCTGTCACCCTCACTGTCAAGAAGTTCTTCCTTAAGTTCCCGTGGAACTTTTGATGCTTCAATTTGTGGCCATTTCCTCTGGTTCTGTCAGTGACCACCAGTGAAAAGAGGCCAGCCCCATCCTCCTCACTCCTTCCCCTGTCAAGGGCAGGGATGGTATCGAATGGGGCCACGCGCACAATATGTCCATCATCTGCTGCTGCCAACAGACAAGCTGCGGGCTGCCAGAGAGAGCAGCATCAAGAAGTAGCTTGAGGCTGCCAAGATGTCCTGTTGAAGCTCTGTGTTTGTGCACAGCAGTCATCGCAGGCAGGAGCACTGCAGTGACCGGGGCTCCAATACTCTGCATCCAGCATCCAGACTAACTCATGCAGACGCTTCTGTACAATTTTTTGGCACATTTTGCTGGAGAAGGTGGGGTCAGGCCAATCTTCCCAGGTGCCATTTCCATCCTATGTATTTCTACACCAGGCTATAGCTTCAATAACATATACTGACTTTTGGAGACCAAACACTGAACAAGCAGGACCCCAGAAAGAGGGACACCTCTGTAAGAAACATCCCATTCAAGTCTTTGAAGAGCAGCATTGCGGAAGAAAGGAAAACTTTTTTTTTGTCATTAAGCCTGATTCATGAATTCCATCAGTTATACTCATCATACAGGTTTTAGTTTCCCCCAGGCCAGGACTTAGCTATAAATTCATTTACGTGAAGATAAATTGGGAACAAGTTGTGCACACGTTCAGTAATCGCCCGCAGCATACGGAGGATTTGGCAAAGAAGGACCCTGGAGGTCACCTGACTTTGGGAACTCCGGCCGCGCCAGCTGCCTGTGTCTTTCACCACGGTCCTGCACACCTCTTGCTCTAACGAGGCTGAAGCAGCCAGCAGTGCCAACCCCGAGGCTGCTACGGAGCTCATCACAGCGAGAGAGCAGCCTCCTAACCCTGGCAATCCAGGACAGCTTGCAAACCCTGCTCTACAGCCGGGACCTTTCTGGTGTGATTTGAATTGTGAAACTAATCCACGAGGAAAAAGATCACCTACTAAACACATGTAATGCATAATCTTTTAAGTTGCTAGGAAGCAACTGTTGCTTTAATTATAGTGATGCATGTGATCTTCCCTTTTTTAGAGGGGATTTCCCTGCAGAGCTGGCAAGCACCTCAGCCTGACTGAGAAAAAACACTTTGCTGCAGTGGAAGTTCAGCCTTGCAGCTGGGTGAAAGGCAGCTGAGAGGAAGGTTTAATAAGCATCTGTGGCAGGTGGGTAGTAAGCAGTTTTACTGGGCATTAAAGCCTCAGCATACCCCTGTAATATCTGAATATGGTCTCCAAGACTACATTTCTCTGAACAAATCACATTTTCCATCAAGAAAGAAACTGATGTTCAGCTGCACATTGATGACTTTTATCACAACTGAAACTATGACTACAAATAATAATATTTTGAATTTGGAATTTCAGCTAAGGAGTTACTTGCCTGATTTTTAAAGTAGAACTGAGAGAGAGGCCATAAGGTACATAGGTATGTAGTGATACTAAGACATTCTGTGTGGAAAATTCAATCATCTGACAAGAAAAGTCTTCTGGCTCTTTCAACAATGCAGTCTCCTGATAGATTATAAGGCCATCAAAATAGAAACATTAATTAAATGCATGGGATATGAGCTGAGGTAGTAAACATAAGAGGTGAAATTCTACTGAAGCCAAGTATGAATTCCTTCATGTAGGCTTGGAGAGAGGAAGATGGACTCATCCTAAGGAAATTACAACCAGGAGGAAAGCATTTTTTTCTACATCAAGCAAAAGCCTTGTAGAACACTGCTATGGAAGTTGAAAGAAGCTATAAACATCCAGCTTGGAAAAGAACAAGCTGATTTCAAGAAACAGAAATTGTCTATGGCTGTGGCACTATGCAAGAACAGTCTCTTAAAGCATTCACAGAGTTCATTCCACGTACATTTTATAGATACTGCAAAGAGCTGTTGATAGGATGGAAAAGATGGAAGATATTATGGAACCTCAGAAAGATAATTAAGAGTGTGGAAATCTCAGATCTTAACATGAGCAAGTTCACATTAGCCCTCCTTCAAGCTCACTTGAGATAAAGGGTAAGATCATCCAGTTTTCTTTTGCTTTGTTGTTTCTGCCAATATTTTTATGGGATGAAGACTAGGTTGACTAGAAATGAGAGTACTCTTTATACCTTCACAATAATTACAAAATCAGACAGTGTTTGCCTCAACACCCAAATACTACAAAAATGAAATTAAGACAAAGGTGATGATTGGAAGAAGAAGCTAAACAAAAAGATGTTTAGAAGAGAAAGAAAATGAAAAGAGAATACAAGAGATAATAAAAGAGAGAATACAGAAGGGTAGGTGACACAGCAGACAAGCTGGCACACACTGAAGACACCAAGAGAAATGCTTCCCTCAACAGGCCATTGGGATAGACTGGTGCCAGTGAGGAAAATATCCAACCAGAAAGGTGTAAGTGACTTTCATTCTTCAGAAAACAATTCAGTCTTAGGATAATTGCAATTGGCAAACAAACTTTGGGTCTTTAACACAAATGTTGCAAACATGGAGTAGCACAAAGTGGCTGATGAAGAGATTTGAAGTTAATAAGCTAATATCTACCCTGTTTTTAGGTATTCAATAATGAACAAGAACTTACACAGAACAAAGAAAATACTTTGTGGAAAGAGAAATGGAAATTGATCCATTAGAATCTGAATAAACTAACGTTAGGGGCCAGTCTTCTAAAATACCCACTAGTAGCATGGGAAAGAGAAACACCCAACCCGTCTTGAAGCAGATGATGTGAACATTGATTTCATTTCAAGTCAAATCAAACAATAACTCAAAAATGAAAATGTACTTGGGCTCACTAACAGCAAGTCTTCTCTTTCCCTGGCATAAAGATAAGACAGCAAATACAAAAGGCTGTAGCATGAAGGGTCTTTGTGAAGAATTGTGAAATTAATTATGCCCTGAATAGAAAAGACTGACTGTGCTAGGAAAAAAAGAAAAAAAAGAAAAAAAAAAAGAAAATAAGAGACCTTGGCAAGAACTTCATCTTACTTTCTTACCTGCCCTCATAAGAGGGCCAGACAGAGAAAAATAATTTATCTAAAGAAGACAGTGACATATATTTTGGCTGCAATAGGTGTAGCATATTCATAACAAGCATAACAGTTTCTAAAATTAATAAGAAGAGTATTACATAAGAAGCATAAAATAAAAGAGTAAGTACTCAAGCACATCTGTGACAGCATATTTCAAGACTCTGTATTTCAGTGTTTATATCTACCCTTAACATATGAAGGATAGGAATAATAATAATTTTAATTTAAGCTACAATTTTAATGATGGCAATTTCAATAATATGCATGAATTACAACATTACAGAAAATGTTCTTTTCACCTAGACTTACTGCCTCCAACAGTAAGATATACATAAACCTAGGCCCTCTGGATATGAAAAAAAAATCTACAGGGCATATTTTGCATATCACTGTAATTTGATGGCCCGCAATTTCTCAAGAAAACAGAAATGTGAGAAACATGTTGACAGTTCAGTCTAATTCCAGATTTTTTTTTACTATGTAATCATTGTTATTTGTATCACACACAGAAATCACTTCGCCCAACCTAAAGAAAAAAATGGGGGATATTTTGCTATGAGATGAAACCCTCTGCATCAGAAAGCAATACGTAGTTCAATTATGCATTATGCATTTCTATCCATGATAAGATGTTAATGTGCATTTAAGAGACTGATACTGGTTTAGTAAAGCCTATATAGCTGGAGGATCTCTCAGCAAATATCACCTATAGTAACAACAAAATACAGTGTACTGAAGAACAAATAATGTTGTAGTCCTCTCTGTGACAGATACCATGAGACAAGGTCATCCTCTGGAACGTACCCCTAGTCTGAGCACAACTACAACATCTCTATGACACATACGACCCTCTGTCCTAAGCAAAAATTACATGCTGACTTTCCTGCCCCAGGGGTTGAGATGTGAATAGCTCTGAAAAATTATACATAGATAAATGTACTTCAAAAATCATGCATCAAGAGTCTTTTTTGATAGCTTTTGGTAGAGAAAAAAACACACATGCTATTAAAGCTGCATAATTCCTCAAAAAAAAATAAGGCAACAAAACAGAATTTTAGAAACTCCCTTATAGAAACTCCTTTTGTAACTTGGTGGCTATTCTCATTTCAAGTTTCCTATCCACTAAAAAACCATTTTCTGCTTTCAAACTTCATGTTGACAACTGAAGTGCCAAGCCAACTTTTGCAATCATGCTTATTCCTTTTTAATCCCTAATTGTTTTTTGTGTACTTGATGGATTATTTTTATACATTCTAAATTTAAAGTGTTAATTTGCCTTGCTCTGTTCAATTCCCAGTGCCAAACTGTTCAGCAGAAAGCTCTAGGACAAGCTATTCAGCTTCTTGACAGCAGGAGATCAGGTTATACTACTGGTACTTATTCAGGAGCCAGATGGTGAAACCACTTTTAATGTTATTTGAAGGTGAAAAATAACACCAAGGCAGAATAGAATTGACCTGTGGGCAACCCACAGAGAGTTGAGGAACAGAGATAAAGGTCTGGAATCAAAAAATCTGATAGTTTCTGTTCTCAGATCTGTAAATGATGCACCACATGGAAAAAAAAAAGCCTTCAAGACAAAGCTTTTGGTTGATTCTTCCCCTGTGCTCCCTACTTCTAAATGTGGCTGCATAGACCTATACATTGACATGAGCAGGGGATGTTTGAAAAGGTATAATCAAAACTTCAGACAGTCCAGAGTCTAGCACTAGTTTCAAAAAACAAACTGCAGTACGCAGGGCCTCATCATATCCCAGTCCCAACGGCTGCAAATTAAGGATAATGATTAAGGCAGTTCATGGGAATGTAGTGAGAATCCACTAGCTGGCCCAGGAGGTCACACAAAGGAGTATTTAACGTGTGTGTAAGCCCATTTATTTCTATTCCTATAATTATGGGTAGCAGAGCTGGACCTTATATGTGCTCCTTTACTTGATACAAGAGCAGTACAGAAAGCAGAGCGTAAACAAACTAGGGTGATGCAAGTGTCCTTGAAAGACATGGAGAAATAGATGCTGCAGATGCTTCTTCTCCTGCTATATACTGCTCCACAGAAACCTGCTTCCTTGTTTATTAAAAATACTTTTAGCTTTTTCCACAAGGATTGTAGTAGTGCTTGATTTTTTTTTCAAATGTTAGAGTCCCATCTCTCTCTTTCCACATTTTACGCAGTCGTTTCTGAAAAGTACTTTTTTTTCCCTTCAAGTTGGCAGGCAGTTAAAGCTCTACACTGATGAGTGACATTTTCAGGCAATGTTTGTCTGCTTTTTCCCCTTTCCACTTCCAGTGGTGCCCAGCTCTGATAGGCTTCACCCATCCCTCTTAGTTGGGGAGCCCTTGCAGGTCGTGTTATCAGATGCAGCCCACAACCAACAGCTACAATGACATTACTCCAGATCGCAGGCACCTTTTTGCCTCTGCTACCCAGTAATGAACAGATCTGCTTCAGGTGAAATGCTAACACTGTCTGGCCAGAAAGATTTTCCTCTCTTACTTCCAGCTTAGCAAAAAAAAAAAGAAATCTAGAGTGATCACAGTTTTCGTCTTCCTGGAATTTTCCTGCACCCTTTCTAGGCAAAAAAAAATCCTTTTGCAATCCCATAATTACACATATATACTGTTTTACGAAATAGCTCTGAAGGGACATCAAGCAAATAATACCAATTTTCAAAATTCTATAGCAATGTATTTATACAAATTACAGATTTCTGTATGTATTTACACACCAGTACAGAATATCAAGTAAATAACACCAGTTGTTCTTTTTTTTTTCCCTCAGATTTTTCTTCAAGTGAATTTTAGTGCTCAGGAAAAGTGCCAGATTGACAGCACTAGAAAATGAAGATTTCTATTTGTCCATGGCCCAGGAATAGCCAGCTGAGGTATCTTCAGACCTGTTCTAGCAGCACTGCGTGAGGCCAGGCAAGGCCTCCGTGCCCATCCATCCTTGGCAAAGGAGCAAAGCAGCACCCAGGTGATACTGGCTTTGCCCATCCCCCGTCAGAAAACAAACAGAAAATGCTCATTTTCCATCCATGACTGCACAAAATCTGTTGTTTGCTCCTTGAAACAAGCTGAATTTGACCCAGTGAACCTGCAGTGAGTGGCAAGCTGCCAACTCCTGGACCATCCACTCTCGCAATAATGCCTATGTTAAATTACATGTTTCTATATTTACATAAAGTCAGTATTTACACACCATTATGGGTTATTAGAGTAAATTGGTTACAGTTTATTTATATGGACTGCCATAAACTCATAACATTTTTCTTGGTTTTAATCCTTTCTTTAGAAAAATACAAAAAAAAATAAATTAAGTAACACATGTTAACTAGTAGTAATGATTTACCTATGACTAAAAATCCAAGTTGATTTAACATTAAGACTCAGACCATGGCCTAGTATTATGGCCTCAACTTATAGTATTTTAAACCTTCACAATTAATTTTCTGGTGTATGAAAGATTTACTGAAAAAAAAACAGAGTTGCAAACTTCATTTTCTTGCAGTAGAGTTAATCTATTCCATACTGAGCAATGAATCCTAGTACTTCCCAGAAGCTCATTTCATTGTTTGATTGTCCCGGAAGGTTTTACACCTTCTGGTCAAATGATTCAGCATTTGGTTAACCTGCAGCTAAATTGTGGGCAAGTTTCAGCAGTTCTGAAGGGTTAAAAATAAACTAGTGGGCTGCAGTACAATGCTGGAAATTCTTAGGCAATAACAGTCACTAGACAAATAAGTATGTCTAACTGTATCTTACAAATCAACTAAATTTACGCATCTTTATCATTACACAACAATTAAAATAAAATGCCACATTTTATTTAAGATTACTGATATTGCAAGTTGAGATACCGCCTGTCCTACCTGCCAGAGTACCAAAAGGTCAGGTGTGTTCAGGACACCGAGACATAGGTTATTCCAGAACAGATTTACTTTTCAAAAACATACGTTTATATCACACAGAAAAGTGTGCATTAGAGCTAAAACAAATCAGGATTACTTAATTAAAAATAGGCTAAAAACTTATGTATAGCTACTCCAAAGTACATTTCCTCTCAGCCTCAGTGCCCCTGAGGATAGGCAGGGGTGTCAGACCCAAGCATTCTCCCCATAGATTCAATGGCAAAAGTTGCACTCATTTTAATGGTAGTAGACTCAAAACTTCAGGGATGCACTTTAAAACGTATGTGTTACATGCTTTCTTTGTCTTCAGGGTACTGGGTAGAAAAATGTTTCTTTTTAAGGATTAATTCTCATTGGTAACTGCTAGTCAATGTGTTCACCTGCTTAACATAAAATGCTGTAATTTCTTAAATATTATATACTGCCATCTCACAGTTCATGAATATTTGAACATATTTTAGGGAAAGAAAAAAAAACAAGTCTAATACTTTCCCCCTCATTGTCATTATTTATAGAGATTTATTAGTTTCATTTTGCAAGTTTTACTTTAAGAAGGGTGCTAATATCATGTACTATGACAGTTCACACTGAAAGCAATTTTCCATAAAAGATGTTACAATGACCCCTATGGAACTTGTATAATTTCATAGTAGATAGTCAAGTGCACAAATAAGCATGTTTACAAGAGTGATCCTGTTAACCTGGTTCTTGCCCTCTGAAACCATTATGTGCTATTTGTGGATTCTAAAAATCAGTACAATTGTTGATATTACTTATGTTGTTTCTGGCATCCTGCTTTAGGATAAAAAAAGAAAAAGCATATTTATCATTTAGCTTTGGTATAATCTGCAATAGATTTTAACAAGTAGAATATATTCCAACCCCTACACATCTGTGTAGTTTACAGCAATATAATAAGTCACTTTATCAGAGAGGAAATATTACAGACACAGAAGAAAAGTTGAAGACCCAGTTTTCTTTTTAATCCTCTGGGGGTAAGCTATGAAACAAGCAGTCAGAGAGTGAGTACTCAGTGTCACGAGTGGTGTGCATACTTTTACAATAATATGGGCACAAAATAGATTGTCGCCTTTAGTACATGAGGGTCACTAGATTTATTATTATTAATTTTTTATTGATTTTTTTATTTATTTATCCATGCACCTTTATATTTACTTGCATGAATTTACCACAGGTTCATAGCGGCCTTTGCCATTTTAATGCTTACAGAGCCTAAAGCTTCCAAAATGCCTATCTGGCCTGTACATATTTCATTAAAAATAAACTCTATATAATAAATAAATATATAAAATAAATAAAATGTTGCCTTTGGAATTTCTATAAATAAATTTAACTTTTTTACTTTTATTTTTCACTAAGAGGTCTTTGCTTTAAACTCAGTGGGCGGAGGCCCAGCGAGCAATTAACTGAAAAGTCTCTTGTTTAAGTAAGACTGCACCCTCCATGCCTTTGTAAATGCAGCGTACACTTGAGCAGGCCACCAGCCAAAAATCCAGATGAATCAAAGTATGGCAGCTAGGCTGATATATGACGAAGTACAACTGATCAAAAATTTAAAAGCGTGTCTATTGCCCAGCATGCATTAGGCCCTTTTCCTCCTTGCTTTTGCCTTTCTCCCTCCCTCTCTCACTGCCATTCACACACTCGTCTCCTCTCGCTCCTTCGCTCACGCACTCTCTCATAATAAATCAAGCGAGTGGGCATAGGCTTCCTCCAGGAGGGCAAACCTTTAAGTGCAGAACAAAATCAGCATGTTCCCTCCAAGCCTCCATCATACATTATGCATGCGACAAAGTTTGGCAACAGTGGAGCTGATGTGATGACACAGCTAATCAATAAGAACCCACCGTATGAAACCTTTATAGTGGTTACTTTTTAAGGGCTCAAGTGAAGGAATTGTCTTTGTCAACTTTGGCTTAAAATATCCTTATATAGTTCGGGTACTTTCTCAGGGTCCACCGGTCTAGGTAAAAAATGTGTAAATTTTTGATGCCGTTTAGTCCTAGTCCCTTCTCTTGGAGTCCCATCTTTATTTAACGCAACGTAGTATCGTCTTCCAGTGTCCACGTGTTTATATAGATTTGATGAATATGTGTTATACCAGTTTTCTTCAAACTGCTCTCTGAATACACATTCCTGGGTTAATTTTTCCTATAATAAAAAAGAAAGAAAAAAGCAGTAAGGAACCAGCCACAAAAAAAAATCTTTCTTAAAAATTATATATATCTTGTTTAGTGATTAAAATCAGTACCTCATAGATCAATTCATAAAAATAACCATTAAATGTTCCCAATTTTAACTAAATAAAAGCTGTATTCCTAGGTATGCCATAAAGCAATCACAAGGGTGGATAACTACACGTGAAGCAAAACTGAATCTCCACATCCTGGCTGCCAAAATCAAAACAGCAACAACAGAAATGATTTTTTTTTTCCTAATCATTCCCAAGCAACTCACAAATATTACTAAACTGGCATAAGCTTTTGATTATACTGCAAGGACGAGTGTTTGAATAGCAAGATATAGCAAAAGGGAAGCAACAGTGCTCTGCAGGGCTCTCCTACAACATAGGGACTTAAAATTGCTATACATTTTCCTTGAAAGGAGTACTTATGTCATTAATTAAAAAAAAAAAAAAAAGTAACAATTTAGATTCAGTAATTTCATCTGATTTATTGCTGGCAACACAAGACCAGAGCCAGAGCAAGCACAAAGCCCATGGGGCACAATGCATGTAGGCGAGGAGCAGCCTCCATGTGTTGTATGGGGCTGACCGGTGTCTGCTCTGCTGAAGGGAGCTACTGGTGCGGTGGGTTCCCACTTCCTCCCAGCTCACCAGCCACTTCAGGCCGTGACATCCCCTGTCCCTCCTGGACTGGATGAACTAGGCTCCCTGAAGAAGCAGGGATCCACTAACCTGGTTCAGCCTGAATTTGGAAGTCCTCACACAAGCCACTGAGCAAGACTAGAAAATATGGTGACCTCCAACCTGGCAAAGCTGATGGACAACAGGGAAAAAAAAAGCCTGGGAGCTGTCAGGTTATTCCCAGGCTCTCACACATAAATTATAATAGTAATAAATGTAATGCAATTTTATATAACAAGAGTTCTTCCTTGAACAACATTCACAGCAAACAGATTCAGCTTGCAGATGAGGAGCAATTC
Organism: Crypturellus undulatus; assembly: GCA_013389825.1. Classification (NCBI taxonomy): domain Eukaryota; kingdom Metazoa; phylum Chordata; class Aves; order Tinamiformes; family Tinamidae; genus Crypturellus; species Crypturellus undulatus. The sequence continues at coordinate 703,306 of VWPW01007396.1, forward strand.
CTTAATGCCAGACAGTGCAGACTTCTGCAGATGGGTTTCACAGAAATTAATCTTGAAACAGTGCTTTTGGATGGCCATCCAGAGAAGGCAAAGCAGAGACCGAGGTGTAGAGGCAGCAAAGCATCTAGGACACCTAAGCCCACAAGCCGAGCATGCCTGAAGAGCCAGGCCTCCAGCTGCAGGTCCCTCCAGGAAGCACGGTCTGGGGTCTAACCCAGGAGCCGGGCCTTCAGGAAGGAGAAAAACTCCCTGGAGGTGCTTTGACTGCAAAATTTTCATGTGTAAAGTAACTCAAACACAGCAACACTCTCTCCTGCTCACCTAAAGATAAGAAACAAGCACTTGTTTCCATTAAATCCTCCTGTGGGGCAGACCCTGCAAGTGCCTATTGACAGTCACCTCTGCTTTGATTGGGAGGAGCTGCAGCAATAACAAGTATTACTGGAGCCAGAATCAGCTGAAGTTAGATCCACTCCAGCATCCACCTTGTACAGGCTCAGAGCACAAACTATATTGTAAAAATGATTCAGCTGCTATAAAGATCGTCTTTAAGTACAGTTCTCCTTAGTATTTTATTTTGTGTAGTGTTTAAAATCACTTTGTTTGCAGATGCTGAGGGGTATTATATGCTGGGTCTATAGGTCCATGGGGGAACAAGAAATTAATTCAGACTGAGCTTTCGTGCTCTCCAAAGGCAATAGAATCACATGACAAACACTGCAGAGGCACTCCATGCTAAAAATAGCAACATTTTAGGAAGATATTTCAGTCTTGTCTTGAATTCATTAATTATTCACTTCATCTGCATTTTTTTTTAGCATGATCATAAATTTCTATCTTTGTAAGAACAGTACTTCCCCGTGCCCTCAAGGAGAAATTTTAAAATAGCCTCTCTTTATCTGGCAGGTTTGATCAATTATGACAGTGCTGTGGTAGAGGGTTTTGTATAATACTGCAGTCTGGGTGAGTTCAGGAGATTTCAAGACTACAAATTTAATCTTCATTTTACAACTTTATTCTGATTTTGCATTTCTTCCTCTTAGACCACAGATAGAGATTTTTTTTTTTTTTTTTTTTTTGTCCCTAAGCAACATCTTATGGAATATTTTGTTTGGTCAAAATTAGACCCTAGGGAGATATTTCAGGATGAATTTCACACAACTGTCAGGCTGCAGGTAAGGAATTGTAGGTACAATCATTTCTTCGGTGGCAATATTTCCTTGCCCCCTGCTTCACGTCACCAGACATCTTTGTGGAAGAGTAGCACAAATGCCAAACATTTCCCACTGCAATGGCTGAGGAAAACAACTTGTGTTTCTATACAAGGACAGTCTGCCTGTCAGGATCAAATCATTTAATTAGGGGGCCAAATAAGGAGGTGACCTCAAAATTATGCACATCAGATGTCACATCACATATCACATGTTCTCCATGAAGACTATTTATGCAGTATTCCATTATAAAGTGATCAATTCTTATCTTACTGTATTTCCACATTAGCTTTTTTTAACCTTTTATTTAACTCAAGCTGTTCAAATAATTGAATTGTTCAAAGACACACATATTCAAACCCGCCTGGATGCCACCCTGTGCCACATGCTCTGGGTGTCCCTGCTGGAGCAGGGGGTTGGAAGGGATCTCTGGAGATCCCTTCCAACCTCAACCATTCTGCGATTCTGTGATATTGCAGGGACAAAGGAACCAACATGGATTGAATTCAGAAGCCTGATCAAGTCTGGCCAGTGTTAGTGAGCCTAGAGCTTCATTTCTCTTTTTATATTCTCCACCAACTAAATTGTAGAGAAAAATAATTATATCATCCTACTTCCAGGCAGACCCATTAAAAGTGAGATTATAAGTTAATATATTAGAGGGTTACAGCAACCACGATGACAGCTTTGGTTTGTTATTTAAAATATATATCCCTATGAAGCAGCTAATTGAAAATATGTGGGAACCAGAAAAACATATGTACACTGCCCAGAAAATGGTTTCATTATTGTAAATCCAATAAGGCGTTCGTGTTGCTTATTAAATGAAAGCGCAGTACAAGATCCCGTGTAAAACTTGTCAATATTCATTTTTTTCTTTTAGATAAACCTACAGAGTTAAACTCTACTTGTTTTGTAATCTGATGAAAGGAAATCTCTTCTGAACATCATGCCTAGAATCACAACAAACACATTTCATCCTTAGTGAACCATTTTATTTCTATGCCTATATATAGTTTTGCCTTATGCAAACTACTACGCTGATTGATTTAATATAGACACTTTGCAAGTAAACAATCCCAAAGTCCAAATGCTATTAAAAAGTAGTACATTCAATGTAATCAGCCTTCCTACACATCTGCTCTCTGTTAATCTACCCTGTCTAAATAAAATCATGTTTAGATATATTGTCTCCTATATAAGCTCATGCAATTCCCTTATTATGGCTATATGACATTAATGAAAACTATATACGCAGTGAAAAGAAAAAAGAACTGTTGTCTTCTAAGTTGGTTTTCCTTGCTGTTCTACTTACAAACACACACATTTTACCCCAAATTGGCCCTTCCTACTCTGTAATGCAAACAGCTTTTAGAACATACCATGTTTAGCTAATAATTAACACTCAGCAAGAGCTGTCATAAACAAGTCTGTGGTAGACTGCTTTGCCTGACGTCCCATGTAAAGCAGGGTAGCCTCTGGCAGAATGGAAGAAGCTCTGGAGTAATCTTAGCCACCACTGCAAGACAGATACTGCCACTGAGCAGTGTCACTTCTTTTCCTAAGTTAGTGGACAACAGTGCCAGTCAAGCACTGCTTTTTGAATGTCTGATTTAGGGGAGGCATGCACTTCTCTTTGAAAGGTTTCTTCAAGCTATGTTTCTCCAGAATGCTGTTTGTTTAATAATTTGTCAGAAGATAAGAGGAAAAAAAAAAAGTCTGCTAAAAATATTAGTTGATTTTTTTTATGTCTGTGTCATTATTTCTCCATGAGCACTGGAGGAAGGTGTAGGAAATCCTGCATGTCTAGAAGAGACATCTAGCAAATAAGTAGGCGTACACGCTGCCAGTTACATGCATTTCATATTCCATGGCACTTTTTATGAGAAAAGGGAAGTTAGGCAAAGTGTCTGGATAAAAACCCTATTGGGCAATTGCATTTTGCCTGCTGATCTCACCTTGTACTTTCGCATAGGAAGAGTATTCATCTTAGCTTCTCCTAAACTGCTAGTTCATTGACATGAAGTATTTATTATACATACACCCCTGCCACACACACACATCAAAAAGAAAGATATTCTGAAAGATATTCTGTACTGCAAACATGACAGAGTTCGGAGTGCTTAAAATGAACATCCTCCATGCAAAATGTTTGTAAAGTCACCACCAGTTGCAGAAACTTGGAAGACGTTTAGCATTATCATCAGAAGGGGAAATAGCTACAAACACACAGAGTCTGCTGTGCCACCACAACACAAGCAAGGTGATAGAAAAGCAGTTTTCTGACAAGTAAGTGGACTCCAACATCAAGAGTAAAATCTCAGGGGCTCTGTAAGTGCAGTGGGGATTTCTGTCCTTTTTCTTTTTCCATCATTTCCTTTGTTTTTCCCACCCCATGCCCTCCACGCCATCATAGATTCCTCTGGATGGAGCAGATGGGGAGGCAGAGCACTCCCCTGCACACCAGTGTTGTTCACAGGGTCCTTCCAACACAAACTGCAGCAGCAAGAGGGGCCAGCTAAGCCTCCATCCATTTGTGCCACTGCCAAATCCACAACTATTGGTTTTAGTGATATGCAACCGCCCAGATATCCATTTTAAAGCATTCGTGAGCATCAAACATGCCCTCCCTGGTCACGAGTTCTGGAAGACCAGGCCCGGCATGCATGAGCGTTCACCCACCAGCACACGCAGCTGGCCATCAGTCATGCTTGTGTCCATTAAGGTTCACTCTAAACCTGCCTGGCTAAGTGAATTAGGTGAAAACTCATTTTCACCCAAACGCCGAGGGTCTGCTCTGGTTTCTGTCGGAAGAAGTGACAAAATTCCATGTCAAGACCTCTGGCCATGAAAATTGCCACAGCTCCATTTCTGCAAAAGCTGAAGAGCTTCCTTCCCCTGACTACAACAGAGCAACACTGGGAGGGAAGTCGACTTTCAAAAAACAAGCAAGCAGGTGTGTTCCCCTCCCTCCCATGCCATGGACCCATACGGTGCCATTTACTGTTCACACTTCTGACCTCTATTTTATTTTTGGTTCCCCTGGCACAATCCAGAGCTACAGTCATCAATGTTATCTCAGCATCTAATTCCTAACGCTTGGCTGAACCCTTCCAAGAATCAGAAAACAAGGTGGGATGCAATCTGATACGGGGACGGAGCCAATTTTTAAAGAAGACAGCAGAAAAATTCCCATCAGCTTAAAGGGAACTTGGATCAGATTTGTAATGATAAAAAGGCAACAAATATTTTAAGACACTAAAAGAACCATTTCAGGCACGCTCACACTTACTGAAAGCTGTAACTTGACCTACCCTAGTTCCCCACTCCACAAATTCTCTTCTATCAAAAGACATCATGTATGTCAAACCAGGTCTGTAGCTGTAGGTTATCCTGCAGCTACGCATACTCACCACCCTGTGCAAATGAAATACTAGTTAAGCTTTTAACTCAATAAAGGTTTAAAATGAATTGTGCTTTGCTAAAAAAACAACTAAAATAGAGCATAGCAACAAAATGCTTTGGCAGCGTTTTTTGTTTTGTCTTGTTGGTCCCCAAGTGAAGAACACCAGCTTAAAGGAAAGCATAATCCTCCTTGAGTAGAAAGTGTGTGCCTTCTGTGTGGCAGGAGCACCTAAACTCACAAGCTGAAAGACATAAATTAAGTGATAGAAAGTGCTTAATCTGCATGGGTCTTTATACTCAGATGAGTACCTATTCAGACTTGACTTTCCATCCCTAGAGAAACACCTTATCCCTCAGCTACAAGGTCTCATCAAAAAAAACAAGAGAACACTCAAGGACCTTCATGAAACATTTTGCCATAGGGACCAAACAATTATAATTCATACTCATGATAAAAAATTATCCTACTAAAATACTTAACACTCTGTTCTTTCAGCAAGTTGATTTGGCCAAGGACCAATGAACAAAAGCCTGTCTCTGATTTTGTTACCAATTTTACATAAAGCTAGGTTCTAGCTCAGATAGGGACATTGCTGACCGCAGTGTCAGTCTGGGTCGATGTGGATGCACTTTAAATGTCATCAGAGTTAAACAAACAAAGTTGCATAGGCTTTTACATTTGGAAGGATCCTGTCCTCCTTGCTCAAATGCCAAACATCCACCAGAGTCTTGGAAAACAATGTGGGATTTGTCAGAGAGATTTTCAAAGCTGCAAGGCTTTGGTGGGCAGAACAGCAAAGGGCTGGTGTTCTATGATCTTTTCCCAGCAGGACTGAATTGCATATTCCGTTTAAGTTGTTTGAAAATAAGGCCTTTTTATTTCTAACCTTTTGGGCCATAAAGGAAGGCCACCATTTTAAAGAGCAGCTGCTGAAGAAAACATGTCGTGTTCACCCATTTAGACAGCAGTATCCTTCCATTTGCTAACGCTTCTCACAAGCTCTCTTGAGAAACTGTTCTTTGGACACCATTTTCATTCCTTTTCCCAGAGGCAATCCCACCCTAAAGTCAAAGGTTAGGTATGATTTTTTTAGTATTTCACTTTCTAAGTAAGACAAAGAAGATTTCACAAAGATTTCTCTGGAAAGCCACATATCTTTTGGTGCTGCCATACCCTGCCTTAGGTTCCCAGGGATACAGCTGACACAGCTCTCGGAAAACACCTCAGCAAGTCAGAGGGCTCCACTCTCCTGCTACCCTCTTCTACCTGTCACACACACTAATGGAACCTGGCTTTTCAATGGGTCGAACCTCAGCCACGCAGTTAATTTCAGGTTTGATGAAAGAAATTGTCAAGATACCTGAAAGAAATAGATATATAATAACCACTTCAGCAGAATCGGTGAGTGAGGAGGTCAAAGACCAGCAGATTGGTCTACCATGTCATATGGACCTTCCAAAGAATTCGTATAAAGAAAAAAAAAAGATTTTGTTTAAGTATGACAACATTATTTTCCCATATTTGGATATTCTAAAATGACTCAAAGGATTTTCCTTAAATCTTCCCAAATGAGTTTCCTATCCTAAGTCCAGATTGTGCATTAGATGCTGCCCTAATGAAGGCATTAGATGCTGTCCTAATGAAGGTCAAAATCACTCTTGCAATTCAAAGACCATAAACACATTTTAAAACTGCCTTTCAATTTGCAGCTCTCACAGACAGAAACCATGTCTTGATTTAGGTTTTTAAAATGATGAAAACAGTAGGGCTGTTATCTTGATCGAGGTCTGCTGACACAACCATAAAATTAATAGGTGGTTTTACAGGAACAGGTCCAATTCTGCTTTCATTAAAGTCAATGGCACTTCCCTCAACACTTTCACTGGTAATAGAATCAAGTCAGAATTTCTCCCAAGCACTCAGCCACAATTACAGTGCCTCCATAACTGCGTTAAAATCAAAGTGTAAAGTTTAAAAGATTAAAGATACACAGTCCAGGCCAAATCTCAAAAGCATGCAGCATACATAACAAAAGCCCATTTTTTTTCCCCAGTAATCATTGTAGAACTCAGATTTAAAACCTGATCTTCAGATCAAAAGTAGCAGCAAAAGTCTGTTGTTGGAAAAGGAAAGAGAAAGAAGCCAAAGGGCTTTATAAAAGGAGGAAAAATGGATTTGCACTGTAAAAAGCTTTATTTCTTAAGCTTTTTGAATGCAACACAAATGAACTGCATTACTGCACATCACCAAGTCAGCTTGAGTACATTCAAACTGCAAAGCAAATCCCAACCTAGACAAAATCCCTAATGAAGTCCCCGCAGGGCAGACTTTTCTACTCTGTCTTTGAAAATGATGAATGGTAAAGTGGAAAAGAGTGCCACGTTCGCATCCCACTGGATCCTGAGTCAGAAACAGAGCACATCAGCTCTTTATCTGATGCAGCGCTTAATCCCCGAGCACTTCTCAGTATGTCACTGCTGATGATGCTCTTTCGGTATGTCACTTCCACATACTATTCTCAGGTCAGCTCTCACACACCACCTTTTTACACTCTCTTTCAGCTACCACTGCTAGCTCTAGAAACACTGGGACTAGATTGACTGGGGAGCTATACAGCTGCAAAACAGTGAATCTGAAATATCTCAAGTGAACATGTCCAGCATGGACTTTGCAGACAGGATTCACGTTTACAGCCTCAAGGGCAGTGTGAGAGCGTGGTGCTTTCTCATCCCGAACATGTAGTAGTAATCCAAATTCAGCATGGAATCACCTAGGCCAAAATAAAGAGATCATTGCAGGTTTTCTCTTATGAAACTGTCCTCAGACCTAGTCAGGATGTGGAATGCAGTTCTCCAAGGAAAACCAATGATATAAGAAAACATGCTGATTACTCAGTATCTATCCCACAAGGCATTACTAACAGGTGTCTACTTTTGTGACAGATATTGTTCTTTTCAATTCTGAGTTTGAAAAAACAGACCAAAGTCTCAGTTTAATGAGAACTGTAAGAGGTATTTAGTTTCACAAATAACTTGTCCCAGATTATCTGTATTAAATGTATATATTCACCTATCACTTTTTCTTACACCAATACTCACATCCTAAGAGAACTTTCTTTTCTACAGATTCCTTCCTAACTTCATGTCATCTTGCTGACTAGGCCTGTTCTCATCCCTGACGCTGTTCACTGTAACAAAGCTGTTTCCTGTCATACAGTATAGGGACAAAAAGGGTTTGTGCCTCACAGCCCTGCTGTCTGAAAAAAAAAAAAAAAAAAAAAAAAAAAAACAGGCCTGGTGAAAATCTCACTTGTTCACTGATCTGAATTCTCCTAACATCCAGTCTAAGCTTCCTTTTGACCTGCCCATACCAATTTGTCCTTGTCCTTTATTTTAAGGATTTTTTTCCACTTCTTTGTAATAAACCTCAATGCATTTGCAGAGACAAGGAGGTATCCTCTTGGTGTTCCTGTGTTTTGCTAGACTAAATAAGCTGAGATACTTAGTCTCTCTCCTATCTTTCCTTTCCTCTGATTATCTAGTAAGATCTTTCTGCACCTGTCCCAGTTTCAATTCATCTATAACAGGCATGACCAGAACTTCACTTTGCATTTAGACTAGATCCTACCATTGCCTTATGCAGGGGCATTTATATGGTTCTTCAAGGGGAGTCTGTCCTAGAACATCTTAGTATTACCTCTGCCTTCCTCACAGCTGCCCAGCTTCATAGGTGTGCTGTGATGAGTTAGTGTCTCCAGGATCTTCTCCGCTCTGTCTGAAGAGCACTCAACTCAGAAAAAAATCCTTAACAGTAGCCCGAAGCACATGAGTTCACGTTTTGTAGACATTAGATCACCTAGTCCCCTCTGGGAGACAGCCCTCTGCACTGAAAATACTTCCCAACTTCGCAACACCTGCACATTTCAGTAACACACTCTAGCTTCTTATGACAAGATGTTTAATGTCTCTAATAAAAATCAGGAATAAAGGAGGATTAAGTCCACCCCAAGGACTAATCCATAAAAACTCCACTAATAATTTTACTCCAACCTAACACTTTTCAACACTTCCCATTGCTGTCTCCTCTTCAGTTTTTTCATCATCTATCAAATGATCTCCTGCTAAGCTCCATCTTCCCCACTGTAGCAAATAATCTTTTCTGCTGGGACATCTCTAACAGTCTCACAGATTGGCAATGTTATTTCCCATTTCTAGGGAAAAAAAAAAAAAAAAAGTGTTTATCAATGGTAAAATAGATTTCCTTGAAACTATTAATCCAACTTTAGTGAACTCGCCCAGCATTTCCTTCCAGGACCTCCTCTCTTCTCGCACTCAAAAGCACGTTCTCAAGCCCTGAGCACAAGGCAGGGCACACAAACAGCCTTGCAGCTTCCCAGGTCATGCCCTTTGCTGAGCAAGAACCACACGGCTGCAGGTTTGCAAACCCTGGAAGCTGCCAAGCACCTGCATTGCCTCTGGAAAAGCAACCCGACTCCAGGGTTTGTTCCTGCCTCAGCACTACATCCTGCCTTGTGCAGCATCACATGGGGAGGCACCATGCCTGAACCCAAGCCTTTGGTTTTGCCAGGTTATTTCTCTAGTTCCCTGCTTCAGGTCCCCATGCAGCAACAGAAACGCCTGTGCCAACAAAAGTGGTGAAGGAGACACCTTCATTCAGTAGTGATGTCATCTGCACCCCCTGCGACTGTTCATCAAGCTGCAGCCAAACCTCCCAGCCCTGTTTTACCATCCCAATGAGTGTGTCAGACACACTCGCTAGCCAAGCTAGCTGTATTCAGACCATCTTCCACTTGCACTCCAGTCCGAGTACATAATGTTTGTAAAGACTCCTGCTCCCTTTTCATTTATATAGCTTTAAATGATTTTGCCATATGCCTTAGTATCCCTCTGCAAGGCCCCATTTAGTTTCACTGTAGCAATTTGCATTTATCCCCTTGCTTGTGGGGATAAGACACTCTTAAGGCATGTGGGCCTTTTCAAATTAGTTACAGGTTTGCTTCTTACAACTCTTCTGCTTAAAGATAATTTAGTCAGGAACACAGGAGTCACTGCTGCTGATAAAAGGCATCGTCAGATTTTGGATCACAAGAGTGCCACCTTCTCCTAACCATCTCCACCTGAGCCCTGAGTGCTCCTTGCAACTCAGTCGGGCTTGAAACCACCTTCCAATTCTCAGGATTTTGCATCATTTATCAAAAGACACTTTATCTTATGAACAAGCAGAAGTCTGTAAAATCTGCTCTCATAGCCATGCCCTGCTGGGATATGACCAATCTCAGCCTAGAAGTCTGTGTTTTCATTCAGAGAAATTGCATTTAGTTCTTTCTACAAGAATTGTTGTGAACTGTAACTGTCCTATTTTCAGGCTCACCTCGAGCACAGGTGGTTGCATGTACACTGAGGGTAAATAATGCAGTTTAAAGAAAACAAAACAAAACAGAATCCAAAGCACACAGAATCCCTTTAGATCAAAGGTGTTTAACAGGAGCAGGAAAGAGTGAATGACACTGCAAGGTCACTTTATTGTCTAACTTATTCTTAGATATGTGCATTGACCATATACTTGGACGACACACTGTTCCCAACACATACCTTCAACTTTCTTTTTAGGTCACTTCTGTGCACCTTGACCTTGACCATTTGAAGGGCTGAAAAATTCCCTTTAATTATTTGCACGTGAACATAAAATGTGATAATACAGTTCCTTACCTACAGCAAGGTATTTTTAGTAGAATATGAAAATCTGTCTCCTTTTTTTCAAATGCTGTTTATCCATCTTTGTAGTTGTGTTGTCCTTCTAGGACCACAAGGCCCCAATAAATGCACACCATATTGCACGTGATGTCCTACTCCCATATTGCTACCTCCCTGCACACTTTGGTGAAAGAAATGTTTCTTAAGGGCATCACCGTTTCTCCCCTCTCCATCTTTGCCCCAGTAGTTTTAGGAGCCTGAAACTCCTAAAGGTTTAGTGCCCCAGAAATTCTGCTCTTACCAGGCTCTGCAGCTCTGGTCCAGGTGCTCTGTGGGCATACAAGGTCCTTGTCCTACCCTCACCACCCCTTCCAAGTGTTCCTGGCTCTCCTCAGCATATCCAGCCTGGCCTCCTGTCTTCCTCCTCTTCTCCATACTGCTCCCCAACATCGCTGTTCCACATCTTCTCTGCACACTTTTCCTTGTGGCTGTATAACACGTGTTGCCTCCTGCCCAGGCCGTGAGCAGCCAAGGAACTGGCGTTTGTGGAGAAGAAGCTCTGTTTCCCAGGGCTGGCATGTGCTACCCCAGCATGCAGAGCCATGAAGGCCAAATGTACACGCAGACCTCCTTTACTCCTCCACGTGGCACGGGGTGGCACGGCTAATACTCCTTCCTTAACACTTATCAGAGGTGTTGGCAAGACCCCCTTGGCAGTCAGGAAGGAAGGAAGGCCTTCCTGTCTCATCTTAACACTCTCTGCATCCTACCTCTAGTTTGGATTTTTCCTCCTCTCCAGTGACAAGCATTGTGAAACATAATGAGTCCCCTCGCCTAAGGGGAAGGCGAGGTACACGGAAAGCATAAAAAGAGTTAGACAGGAGGGAAAGCTGCTGTCACTAAATAGCCTCCAAGTCATTGCTGCTTAGCTACTACTTGCTTCTTCAGAGTATCGCATATATCTTCAGCTTTGCCTAGCCAAAACTCAGGAGTGGAGGGGAATTTAAGAAGATCCACCATGTGTTACACATTCCTGCTCGAGAGCAGCATCCAAGGTGCTGCTTTAGCCAGAAGATGCAATGGGAACTGCCTCCTGCAAGGGTAGCGTGGGAAGACAGTTTGTCAGGCAGCGGATGCAGCACTTCAGAAGGCCAAAACGAGCATGTCTGGATCAAGATATTCTGAAAGTGATTTTACTGTTGGCTTTTATGAAAACTGGCAGAAGTCACCCACCCTGGCTGCTCTGATCCTCCATATGTCCCATCTCCAGTGGCACCACAAATATGCTGCGAAAAAAGTCTTTCTGTGCTAAATGCTTCAAACACAGCTCTGGAAGGACGTAAGTGCCATAGTAGCTAATCTGATGCACACCTAATACAATTTTCTTACAGTAATTGAAATATAAATACGGTATTGTGATAGACACAGGGCATCTACCCCAGCAGTATCAGTGCTGGAATACTGAATGACCAGAGAAACACACCTGTGTAAACCCAGAGCGCAGCAGCAGAGCAGGACCAGGGATTTGGTCTAACGGGTTCTAACGGGACAGAACAGTCCAACTCAAGCACCTGCTCAGATGAAAAACTTGAACCTCAGTCCGTGTGTCACTTGTCAGCACTTAAACCAACTTCAGTTAAGCCAATTTTCTCTCTTGCCAAAATGAGAACTCTAGACTGGATTGTGACTTGCTTCTGGTTCAAAATGGTACATTATTATCACCAGAGAACTTCATTTCCAATTAAATGCCCTTTTTTTGACCAAAAGCAAAATACTGTCGCTTAAAAATGTCCAGCCAATTCTACATACAAATCTGTTCCGCGGCCTGCTTATCTCAGTGTTTCTATGAGAGCTGACAGTTGCTGAAATATAGCCACTAGAATTGCTAGTGTTGACAAGGCTTTAAAGCATCGTCACACTGAGTAGCCATTAGAGGTTATATTTCATTGGAAGTAATGTAATTCAATTACCTTCACTCTTCAGTCTGTTCCATCTCTATGGCTGACAATATGCCATATCATCCATCAGATTTCAACCTGAACTTTACATACTAGCCCTATAGATTGCCAGTTCTGCACTGTAAATGGCTTCATATTTTTAGCCTCATTTCTTAAGGATAAGAGGTCATACAATTATTCTGTGCTTCTGCCTGCTGCTAGGCTGTCAGCCCTTCCTTAACTTTTCAAACAGCTTCAATCAAGAGGCAAAGGTCTTCAAGAAAATTAAGTTCCTAACAAGTTTGTGACTAATCAGGGGCAGTGTAAAGAAAAGAAATTACTTGCACATCCTGCTTGGGTGTGCTGAGATAGACAGTCAGTGAGCACAGACAGCTAAGGTTGTCTCTTTCTCAGTACAAGTGCAAAAGGCTGGGGAATTTGGGGTAGAGCAGAGAGAAAGTAAGGAGAGACCCGTGTCTCAGGCTGTGAGACATGAGCCCTTAAGAAAGCAAACTCCCCTAGCACTGCTGCTGCTCATGGAACAACTCTTTTTACTATCACTGTGAGCTGGGTAATTTACAGAGAATTTCTTGTGCATATTTCTTTGGTAAGGAATGTTTTCAGCAATTCACTTTGGCAGCCAAACATTTTACAAACTCAAAATGAAAATTGCAGAGAAAAATGATTTACCATTTGCCGTCCCAAGTGCATGTATTTAAGGTCTAGTGATAACTAGTCATTTCTACATTTCTTTCTGTTTCTGGATATCCGAAGTTTAGAATAACTTAACCAGTTCACTGACTACACAATTGTCTGCTTAAATGATTCCTTTTATTGCTGATTTTCAACATTACTGATTCATAATACTGTTGGTTTTCTGCCATTTTGCTGCCTAACTGAACCATAAAACTACTTTATGCTATAAATCAGATGCACAAAAACTGTTACTTATGACAAAGTATTTTCTATCTATAGACAGCTTGTTTCCATCTGTCATTGCATTCACTCCTTTCCTCCTTGCCCATGCACTTTTCCAACTTTCTCCTCCTCCATACTGTCATTTACACTAAATCCCTTTCTTTTCACCTTTCCCACTCCGTGGTTCCATGAACCTCTTAACATCTCCCCGCTTTCTCCTTGTCCACATGTCCTCTGCCCAAGCCTTGCCCCTCGTCCTATCACCTCCTGTTCTGCCTCCCCGATACCATACCTTTCACTGAGCCTTTCTGCACTTCCACCCTTCACGGCTCTTCTCACAGAGGACAGTCACCTTGACCGCCTCACCGTCCCCCTCTAACATAAGAGGTTGTTAAGCAGGGATCAGCAAACCTGGCTATCCTACTGAGAATACTTCTGCTGGCCCTTGTATTTTAAAATCTCTTCCCCAGATGGAGAATGGAAGAGAAGAACTTCCTTCTACCTCCTTCTGTTTTCACCCCTCTACTCATCCTCATCTTCCCATATCTCTCAATTCCCTCCCCACTCTTTTCCCAGTCTCCCCTCTGACACAGGTATCCTCAGTTCTACACAAAGTCGCACTTGTTGCTTCTTCAGCTTCTTTCCGAGTGCCTCCCTGGAATGCCTACCCCACCAGACGCCCCACCAGCATCTGGTCAATCATTGGATCATTGGATCCAGTCGCTAATGATCTCCAGTGAATATACAACCTCTCCATGTTTTAGGTATTTACCTCTCCTTCAGACCTACCATTCTCTTCTTCAAAACGGGTTACCTCTCTAGGCCTGATAGCCTTGTCAGTCTGGGAGACTGGCACTTGGCTGATACAAGTGGTTGCCCACTGGGGAGTTGCCTACTCGATTTCAGATAAACCCCAGCCATGATCTGAGCAGGGTGTGAACCCCAGGAGCTGCCAGAGGTCTCCAAATCCCAGAAAGGGCCATGTCCTACACAGGGACATGCAAGCAGAGGTAGCAAGGTGGAGGTCGCTAAGATAGCCTAGAATTGCCAAGGACAGTCACCCATCGGTGGCAGGGATGTTGTTCACCGTCCAGACTCCCCGTCAGAAATCCCCATTTTTACTTCTTTCTTAAACCGTTCCCCACTGCTGCTGCCATCCCCACAGACGGCAACAGCGAAGCTGCCAGGACACGATCACCAACCCTTTTGCCCTCGCTCATGTGTTCTTCATAGCTTTTGCCTGTTTGCATTTCTTGTTTTCTCACCCTCGTCTACCGCCTTTACTTCCCCTGTCATTTGCTCCTGCCAATTCCAGGTAGCTCTGCTTACTAACAAAAAGCAACGACTTTGTCTCCTTTTAAGTCTCTACCAAAATGACACTTTTACAGATATTACAGTACACCTTTTAGTCTTCAGCAGCCAGCTATGGCCATTAATCTCTGCTGCTTATATCTAAACTGTGATCAGTATCCACTCTCTCGTTCCTGATTTTGTCACCCATTACCACTGCTTTATTTGTTATATCCCAGGAAAAAAATCTTGTTTCTAATTAGACCAAAAGATATTTAAAGCAGAAGCAGCGTTTATACAGCACCTACCACAATAAGGGCTTGTAGAAGCTATATGCTATTTTTGTTATTGAAGACAAAGGGTGTAATTTTTGGAGGCAGCTAGGAACTTACCGAGCCATACAGTTCCCCTTTCTCATTCATTCCAAGGTAGAGTCCACTGTCTACTCCTCGAATGCTGACCAGACCCACTGCTATACTGATAAATTCCAGTATACCTGCAAAATACAAAGGAAAAAACAATGTACAGCTTGCCTCCATTTAAAGATTCTTCTCAGATGCGACTGCTCCCCGCGTGACGAGCAGCTGTCTTCAAAGGAGTCTTCCCACTTTCAGAGTTGCTTTGAGGAAGCTGAGGAACAATTGAGTATATTTTTGATTGTGGTGCTTGAACGAGTAAATCCTTTGAGTGTCTACTACAACGATGCAGTGCAGAGAGAATTAAGATAAAGCAAAAGATCAGTCTCAGTCTTTCTCAGCATTTCTTAAACACAAAACTAAGCTCAGGGATATTACAATACATTTGTCAGTATCAGTATTCTGTTTTCCACAACAAACAATATATTCAAAGAAGCAAATCAAGCATACAGGTAACCAAAGTTACTGTCATTAAAGAACCTACAAGATTTGGATTGCAAAATAAATTCCTAGATATACATTTGAATCAGAACTGCAAGCTGAAAATAAAGTGTTACATACACAACCAAAAGATCTATTTCAAGGAATCAGTGAATCTATTTCAAGGAATCAGGAATACAGGGAAAGAGTTTTACTCACAGTCTGATCTTCCAGAAGCTCCAGAAACAAAAATCTGTAGTGCAAATTAGTCTCACACATATTCGTCTAGATATTAATCTTTCTAGCTCCCTGAAGTGTTTTTACTCATTCAAATCTGAAAATTAAAATATTCTCTACCTAAATAGTAGTGTATAAATGATTAATTCTCTATATACACAGAAGCTGCTTATTTGTGTGCTACAGCTAAGAATCTTTTGCAGAGAAGCTGTAAAGTTCCCTAAGCTCGGCATCAGTGTGCATGGGACAGCAAGTGTCTGTATTAAATACCAAGTCATCCAATTCTGAGGGTTTGGGCTTTTTTTTTGGCAGCCTTCCCTGCAAATTGCTTATCCCCTCAGTGAAGATGCTACTAGCCACATCTTGCATAGATCTAGAATTCCTGTGGAACAAAATGGAGATTTCAGGGTGTTCATCTAAGTCTAATGACAGGAGTTATCCCGCAACACTAAGCAGCATATTGCTGCAGCACACTACTTTAAGCCACATAATAAAACAGAAAGTAGCATTTTCAATATATTTTTTTTGAATTTTATGTCCAAGCACACTACATTTTAAGCATTTAAAGCTTGTTGGAAATTATATTTACCTGAAACAATACAATACAGTATAATATGAGCTGAACCTCACATGGCCAATAAAAAAGCACTTTCATGGATTTTTTTAACAATTAATTTGGCATCTCTCGGAAAATAGTTGTGCGCTAATCAATAACAGGCATGAATCACATAAATCTAACAAAGCACGGGTTGAAGCCAATAGGGAAAATTTATAGCCCAGCTAATGTAAAGATGAAATGTATTCCCTGGAAGGGACTATTGATCATTACCTTATATATTATTCAGTACTACAAACACCATATTCTTAGTGTTTTGATAACCCTGTTTCATGGCCTAAGCATTTTAATTTATTCTCTACATATGTGCAAGGAAAATGGCTTCACAAATACTAGGAGGAAATATTTAGTAATTATGGAGTTTTTTGAAGTAATAAAAAATGGTAGTATGTTGCTTATATTGTATATGACAGCATCTCTGATACAATTGATTGATTGAAACAATTTAAACCTTCACTTTCTATCTGGACATGCAATGCTTCCAGATTTCTTAATAAAGTTTTTTCTGTAAAGCTTGCCCTAAACGATTATATTTCCTGGTACATATTACCAGGCAATTTTAACTGAAGTTAAATCTTATGCTAAGCATGTAGCATGTCATATGGCAGCTAGGCTAGTGAGTCTGGCATCTTTTGCATCAGTATAAAAGTGGGCTTTAATTGCTGTCCTCATTTCAAGTATTTGGGTGCACACTGCTTGGTGTGTAAAAAGAACAAAAAAGCACTGTCACATCCTATTGTGCGTGCAGAGGATGAGTTTAAGGTACTTGGCAAAGAGCATCCACATATTTGAGATCAGAATAGGCTTGTTAATTTAAAAATTTCAAAAGCCTATTCACATCACCAAGCGTTATGTGCCACGCTATTAAGTCCGCAAGCAATTGTCTGGGGCCAGCCATGCAATCTGACACAAGTTTTGAGAGTTTAAGGGCTGCATGATTTGGCCCAATGTTCCTATGAATATTTTCTCTTTACAGTTTCCATAATGCACACATAGTAGTCAGGATCTGAACCAGATTATTAAAATAGATAGTTCTTTCAAAATGAAGCTGGAACAAATGAAAAACAGGACAGCTCCAAACTTTAAAGGCCAGGGCCTGACTTCTAGCCAAAAAATAGGGGAGAAAAAGCGAGAAAATAACTACTGCAGTATATGGGACCTTGCAGCATATCTTCCTTGTCAGAGGCTCCAAAGACCCACTCTTCCCCACAGGAGCAGGAAGAAACTTTGTGGGAAAGTTCTTCCTTACATGTCCACACCAGCCCTTCATCCACCTGTTCCAGCTTTGGGCCATGCACGATACCAGACTGGCCATGTACAGCCAGTCCTGCTCTCCCGTCAGGCTCACAGGAGACAGCAGGGAGGTCATGTACAGAGCGAGAAATTTTAAATTTCCTCCAGTTTATATGCAGCGAAAAAGAGAGCACTAGAGCACACCTGCCTTGGCTTTAAGCAATGGATGTCCTGACAATGATTAATCTTTTTTCATTCCTCCCTTGGTGCATTTTTTTGCCCTTTGCTATCCCTCGGCTCGCTTTGCATTGCTGGATGGAGGCAGTTTAGCTCCACTGAGCACCCTAAAACTCCATCTACAATAACTAAGAGAGTAAACAAGCCTCCCTGCCAGCTGCCTGTCAGATTTCCAGGGGAAGTAATAAGGTGCCCTGAACAGAGAAGGGAAGCCACAGAGGACTTGCAGACATAGGGCAAGGGAAATAGAGCTGCATGGCAATACATTTAGCAAACAATCATGCAGTCAGAGGAGAGAAAAAAGAAGAAGGGGTGGAAACAGAAAAACAGAGAGGAGAAAGAGAGACGAGCAGCTCCTTGAGCTGACCAAGGCGGTGGCGAGGGGTGGCCGGGCCCGGGGGAGGCCCGCAGGGATTCCCGGCTCTCCCGCGGCGCGCCGGGCTGCGTCCCCCGCCGCCGCCGCCGCCCGCTCTCCGCAGGCTGCGCAGTTGGCGCTCAGCTGGAGCGGCGCTTCCAGGCGGGATGTTCCCCGCCCGCCACAGCTGTCACCGCTCCGCCCTCTCCCGCGCGTTAGGCCAGTTAAGAGCCCGGAGCGCTGAGAGCAGCGGCTCCGCGGGGGGCCCTTCCATCGCTCCCGGCTCTTACGCCGCGCGGTGCCCTCCCCTGCCCCTCCGCAGTGGCCAGCGCAGCCGCAGCGCCCCGGCCCGGCCCGGCCCGGCCCGGAGGGAGCCCCACCACCCGCCTTGGCCCCTGCCCCGCGATGCGGGCGGCTGCTGCGGTGACGAGCGCGGCGGCTCCTTGTAGCAGCAGGTCCCGGGGAGCGGAGGTCACCTGCTGACGAGCTAAATTTTTTTTTCTTTTCCTGCATGCTCCTATTTTTTTTTAATGCTGTGCATGCAGTACTCGTGCTGACGCACAGGGGCACGCCTCTCCGCTGGGAGAGAGTTCCTGAATTTACAATGACTCCAGTGTCTAGCAAATGCCCTAGACTAAAGGAGAGTGCATCAAAAAAAAAAAATCTATCCCTTGTCACCTAGGAAGGATAAGGCTTTGATCACACAGGGTCACGTTCCGGGGGGGACCCGAGCCTGCTCTCCTGAGGAGCTTTTCGTTTTAGAGATGGACATCTTACTGCAGACATTGCGAAATGCCAGCGCTTCCAGAAGCGGGCGAGTATAGACATACAATATGGCTCGGTTTATTGTATGCAATAGGCACGCATCCAACATAGCATCACAAAAGAATTACTCTTATCTGATGCCTCTCCAGAGGTGTGTGCGGGGAGGGGGATTCCCACGGGGCAGCGCCAGGAGAGGAGTTTACGCGCAGCCCCCGGGCTCCTCTTTGTCCTTACTCCTGCAGGAAAACTTCCTTCTGGCGCGGGTTCCTGCAGACCTCCGCGGGGAGGGACTTCGCCATCACCCAGCCCCACGGAGCCACCTGGCCGGTGCCCACGACAGCCCTGGAACACCGAGCTCGCACCCCGCCGCTCTAAGCGCGGGACCTCGAAGCACTCATCCCGCCGCAGCCCAGTGTGACTGAACCGAGAGAGAAAAAAAAAAAAGAGAGAGAGAGAGAAAAGAGAAAGGAGAGCAGCTATTTAAAGCCAAGGCGCTCCAAGGGCGAGAATAGCCGCCCCTCGGAATGGTTAGCTTCCTGCAAGCGCGGCTGCAGAGCCATTTTTAAAAACAGACGCCCCGAATAGCGCGGCCGCGCTGGGCCGGGAGCAGCTGGCGGGGGCGGCGCAGGCGGGCGCGGAGCCGCGGGCAGG
>VWPW01007396.1:725320-750169 GCA_013389825.1 Crypturellus undulatus
CTGCGCTCCGCTGCTGCCCGCCGGGGTCGGCGCCAGCCGCTGCGCTGCGCTCGGGCGGCGGCGGCAGCAGCAGCCGCAGCAGCCGCCTGGGTGCCGCGCTCCAGGTAACCGCGCTGCCGCTGTCCCGCTGCGGGTTTTAAGCCTGACTGCGGGGTCCCCCGGGGAGGGGGTGGGAGCAGAGGGGAGGGGGGGACTGGCAGCGCTGCTGGCCACGCCGCAGTGCTCGTCCGTCCTCCCTTCCCGCCCTCCTGCCCACCGGGCGGGGGCTCGTGGCCCCCCTCGGGAGCCCGCAGCGCTCCCGGCTGCCGGGGGGCGCTGGGGAGGGGGCGCCCCGGGGGCAAAAGCGCCTCCTGCCTCGCGGCCGGGACCTGCCGCGAGGGCTGCAGAGGGAGGCGGGCACCGGGGTGGGGGGCACCGCGGCAGAGAGGCGGCCCCACGCTGAGAAAATATCCCCCCCCCCCAAAAAAAAAAAAAAAGACAAAAAAAGACAAAAAGAGAAGTTATTGCTAAGTGCCGGGATGCGGGGAAAGGGTGGGGAGAGGGGGAGAATGGATTTCTGTTTCTTCCTATGATGCTGCTGATTGATGTTATTGCTGCTCTGCCTTGCTCTGATACAGCTGCATTAACCAGCAAAGGGGCAAAGGGGGCTCCTGGTTTTTCTCTGGAGCAGCGCCTAGGGCCAGGGCACGATGCAGAGAGAGAAGGAAACTCCGGCAGCCTGGGGGAATCGGTGCCAAACCTGAAGGCAGGAGCATGGGGTGGGAGGGATGGGCGAAAGGGAGGGAGCAAAGGAGAGGACACACAGCATCGCAGGGGCAAGAGGCAGAGGTGGCACCGTGTGGATGAGGACAGGCATCTCCAAGAGACAGGGTCCCCAAAGGTCACTGCTGCAGGCTGGAAACAGCTCAGGAGCAGGAGACTCCGTGGGGAGGGTTAGGAATCCACCGGGACACACTGCAAGTCAGGGGCACGTGGGCCCTCTCTGCAGCTCCTGGGCTTTGCATCATACCATGGGTCAGCAATGGCATGTGCAGGATGAGGATCAGGAGCTGCAGGGCAGGATCCCAGTGTCCTGGTTCTGCTCAAAGCCACCAAAAGAAGCAGTTGCTGCCCATCAGTCCATGCATTTCCATGTGCAATAGCAGACCAACCCCCCTCCCCCCTGCCCAAAACCCAGGAAAATCAACGCTAGCAAGGGCTGCTCCAACACTCCCCGGGAATGTTTCACAGCATTTACCATATAGATCAGGTTTAAGGACTCTGCTCAAATGCACAACGGTTATATCAGTGTGAACAACTGCAGAATGACTTGGTAAAAACTGCAGAACTCCCCATGTCAAAAATCATTATTCTTTATCAACTTGATCACGGCAGGACCCAGAGGCCCCATTCAGGGATCAGGATCCCATTGTGCCGGATATTGTAGACACTTGTAATAAGAGCGATGGTCGATGCCCGAAGAGCTTATGATCTTAACCCATGATGAAAGACAACAGGTGTATCTGCAGACACATGGGGGAAGGATAAGGGAAAAGCAGCGTTGAGAATAAAAAGCAACAGGCCTAGCCAATGATGACAAGTGTTTTATGTCAGAAGGAAGTTTTAAGGAGATTTGAAGGAGAACAGTAAAGGAGCTTTATGGTTATTAATGGGAAGTTGTTGTTTTTTCCCATGCATCATGGGTGACTTGGAAGAGAACATAAAATTGCTTGTTAGGAAATTGGACTGCTGAGTAATTAAGGCTCATGTCACTGGCAAAGTACAAGGATTAAAACAGAGGGACCACAGGTCCTGATATTTGGTGCTATTCAGTCTAGAAACAATGGGAAAGAAGGCAATGAAGGACAATGGGGTCCTTTTGAAGGACAATGGGGTCCTTCAAAATTTACATTTCTAGTCCCAGTGAAGAGTAAGATATGGGATTTTTTTTTTCTCTAGGCCAGGCTTCAGTATTTCTACCTTGCGCTTAAGAACAGCATTACTTATGCAAAATATCTGCAACTAAAGAAGTATTTATATAAATTTTTAAGAAACTTAAATGAAAGCCTATATTACTGGCTATGGGAAGTTGGGTGTTATAAAAGTGTTATCTAAGTTGAGGCTTTGATGTCTGAATTACTCATAAGTATCAAAGCCACACATGAATAATGCAGGACATCCCCCAAATTATACCCATCTGTGAGTAGGTGGTGTTCTAACCCTGCCTCACATGAAGTCGATGTGTGATGTGTAATGCCAAACTTACCCCTTACAGAAGTTTGGCTCTGCTGATATCTCAGGCTATATCCAAAGCCTACACTTCTGCCCCCAAGACACTGAGGCAGAAGCATCTCTGGCTCTAGCTCCCCTCCAGTGGAGATTCACACCCACTTCCCTTACACCCTCCTGGAGCTTGAGGCTGCATCTGCCACAGTGACTCACCCAGAGCTTACTCATCAGCTTTATGCAGGGCTTTAACTCCTGCTAGCGGAGCTGGGCAGGAGAATCTTGCCTTTTTTTTTTTTTTTTTTCTTCCCTATCAATTGCTGACACACATTCTGCTGGCAGGAACTACACTAATGTGACACCTCTGGCAAGTTTGAGGTATCGTGACTCTTTTTTTTTAACTGTTTCACCTGAACTCTGCCTACCAGTGCAATTTTGCAACATCTCACACCAAGTTTTGAGCACTAATTTTAAAAAAATCAGCCTGACACAAGAAATGTTTTCTTTATTCACTCCAGATTGCATAATTTCATCAAAAATACAGAATTTTTGCTCTGGACTTACAATCTATCTGCCCCCACCCACCCTCCTTGTATATTTCCCAACATTGCAGATGGAGAAATGGAAGATTTATGCCATTAACAAGACAGGATTTACAACTTGTCAGTGAAACACACGGCATCTGCCAACTTTACTAAAAATGTGCTGAATCAGCAAACTGTAAAAGCCTCCTTTTTATAAATAGCAAATAATATAGAAAGCAATGTCATTTTCAGACTTCTTTGCAGACAGGAATCTTCAGGGTATTTGAAGGATAATGCAAATCTGAATATGATAGCATATAATTAATCTCACCTTACTGCTTGCTGCTGCAGTCTAGATAAGTAAACTCCTATTCTTCAGTGCAGAGAAATAAATGCAATTTTAGGGAAGGAATCATCTGACCCATTCAAGACATCTACTTTAGAATGATATGACTCATTCTCTAGAGATGCTTTTTTCCCCTCTGCGTACCAAGGGAGCCCATATTCGATGTAGACTTCTACATAACCCAGGTCTAGATATGTTTGGATGAATCCCACCTGCTATACTATACATATGATTCAGCATTTCCCTCGGATGGATGGTGAGGGCATTAAACTATTAATATAAATGCACAAATTAATCTTCCCAAGAAAAGTCATGACATCCCAGCAATGAAAAATTACTGAAACCCATGATTATGAGACAGTAGATTAACATGAAAATAAATAACTCATTTGTAAAATGGTTTGATTAACCTACTAGCCACATATTTCAAGTTGATTGGGTTAACATAAGAAATGCTTACAGAGTTATGAGAAATCGATCTAGAGGAATTCACTGGCCTTTTCATTTCAGAAACTGAAGGAAAATATTCAGAAGTATTTATGACATAAAACATTACCTTCAAGGATTCCAGAATTTGGTATATTTAATATGACGTATAACCCCTGCTTACTTTTTCCAGACAGGATTATAGGACGTAACACAGTCTAGATGCAATATTCTAAAAGAAAAAAAATATCAGCACCAATTTTTCCATGTGATATACAGCTGCAACAGCATATCTGACATTATGATATTTTGGCACTTGCAGGAATTAGTGAAACCACAAAAAATAACCATAGCAGAACACAATCTTTGTGGCTGTCCTTGGAAGTTCAGGAAGTCCAAGGAGTATCAGGTTATGTGCTTAAAATATCTTAATTTAACTGCAAAAATAATAATGTCGTTATCAGTCAGTTATAGTAGAGTGTACTAGGAGAGATGTTGATATAGCAAAGCTTCTATGTGCTGGTGATGGCTGAAGGCAGATAAGGTGCATATCTGCTGCTTTTATACTGAATTAATTGTCCATTTCAAAAGTTCCTCCAGCTCAGGAGTGAAAGCACCATAAATTGGAAGGAGAAAAGCGGAGGAAGCCAAATTTGCTGTGTATGCAGAGGACTGCACAGGCCTATCCATGGTAAGCAGTTTTTATGACTTGTTCACATTCTCAGTTTGAGAATCATCCTGTTGCTACTGACCCATCTTCTTTCTACTCGACATTTCCTACCCAACGGCTCCTTTTCAAGAGGATTTCTGGCCTCTTCATGCTCACTTCTTGTTGCTGCCCATTTGTGACTGCAAGCTCAAAAGTGTTTGTCAGTAGCCTGCACTCAAAACAGCCTGATGTTCTCCATTAGTCAGCTACATTTTCTCTTCAAATAGTTCACGATCTGAAAGATGTGCTGACACTCACATACCAACCACGGCACATATTCAGGCCATCAAGTGGACCCCACTTTTCAGTACTAGGACAGACAAGCAGTCAACAGCCTGCCTTGATTACCTTGCCATCACCCACCTTGGGGCAAAGACAGAAATTGCCTCTTCTGGAGCTTCTGCAGCTCTCCACAGCCAGACAGATGCTCCTCCCTATCACCTGGTCAGCACATTGGCAAGCACAACACCCTGGTACTCCTCTATCCTGATGGAGACCTTGGTTTCATGCTGCATCCAGGCCCACTTACTGGAATGACCTCTCTAGCTTTCTGGAGGCAACTGATTGTATCTTCATCAGTGGTAACATCACCATACAGAAAAATTACAAAATAGGTGAACTCATGAGTTGTTCCATATGGGATGTTGAAAGGCTGGCCTACATGAGATTCCCAGCTTATTTACCAAGAAGGTCAGTCTACCCAGATGCAAAAGCAGTAAGTCAGTCCACAATGAGCTGGAGCACCTGCTTCAGCAGGCCACCAGCACAGAGCTGCCAGCGCACGACGTCCCTGCGAGTGCTCTGGCAGCCGGTGCTGCGCTATCCTCCTGCAAGTCAAGCGTATGTCCTGGTGCCAGGTCCTTCTCGCTCTCTCCAGAAGAAGCCTTCATGACTGAGGGCACCTCTTCGTTGACAGCGCAGACGCCAGGCTCAGCCACCTCTCCCTGAGGGATCATACCGGTGTAGCCCTCCCTTCGCCCCAGCCCTGCACCTCCACAGGGCCGGGGCGCCGGGCGAGCAGGAGGGAAGGAGGCAGCGAGGCCCGGGCCAGGTCGCCCCGCTGCGCTTGTGTGGGGCTCTCTTGCCCTCTAGTGGGCAAAGCCAGCGGGGCGGCCCCGCAGTGCCCCCTGCGGCTGCCTTCCTCCTCCTCCTCTTCCTCGGCTTCTCCTTCTCTCCCACCCCAGTCTGCGCTCCCGTGAGACAGCCGGGGCTGGGGTTTCCCCAAGCAGAGCTGCAGCTCCTGAGGCAGGGGACGCTCCTCAGCATTGCTCCCCCCTAACCCGAACAGGGGCACCCAAGTCAAGGGCAGACCACGCGGCTATGGCTTGCAGGTGGTGGCCATGGTGGGGAACGTGCTGACAAGGGCCTGCCCAAGCTGTCACCTCTGCTGTCCCCAGCCAACAGCAAGGAGAGGGACTGAGTGATGTAGGCCCTGAAGAGCAGCGCCAAGAGTGCTAAGAGTCCATGATGGGGCCGCCTGAGGTGCGACATGCGCAATGGCAGTACCGTTGGTTTTGATGGATGGGATGTCCCAATGGGTGGTGTCCCGTCCCTGTAGCTGTGGACCGCATGATAACTGCTGGGGCTTGCGGGCTGAGAACAAGGTGCCTGATGCGTGGTCCTGTCCTACGTAAAGCTGAGCAGGGTGGTGGGTGTGTTTGGAAAAGGGAATACATCTGTGCTCTTGTAGGACTTTTGGTGTATCCTACAAAGACCCATAAAAAAAAAAAAAAAGCCTTTCCTAGCCTTCTGTTAACAACAAAAAAAATTTCCCCTCTTAAAAAAATCTTTTTTTTTTCCCAATGAATATGAAAATGAAGGAAAACGTTTAATTCATATCCCAGAATCCCAGAATGTCTGAGGTTGGAAGGGACCTCCAGAGATCATCTAGTCCAACTGGGACACCTAGAGCATGAATAAAAATATTTTATCACTGTCTCCATCGTTCTGTTTCTTCTCACATACGAACTGGAAATACATACAAAAAACGTTGCCTTTTCTACATTATTATAAATTCACTATCTCTAGGAATTCTTCTGTTACAAATAAACGTTAGAAAATTTGCATTGTCTTTAAATTTGCCAGCTAAGTCTTCCTATTTTCCCCACTTTGTAAATAAATCTTATGTTTTTGTTCTCTCCTCCCTCTAGTCTGGCTAGAGCAGAGACTCCCTCCCTTTTGTACAGTGAAAAAAGGGTCTGCTCAAAAGGATATAGCTGGTCTGGGGAGCTGAGGGACAGCAGGACTACTGAACCATTCCCCCATGGAGAAGTTTATAAAGGAACTAGGAAAATATAGGAATGTTTTCCATTTTGGAGTGGGGGATCATGGAAAACAAATGCTGCCTTTTGGGTCTGAGAGACAATCTTTTGGGTCTGATAGCCGGTATCTGACATATTTGTTTCTCCTCCTATGTAAGATTGTAACATGGTCGTAACAGACTAGGGTAAAGCTAGGTCCCTATCTTCTCTAGGACAATATCAGTAGGAAATACCATTTAGGGAGTGTGTGTGTTCCTGGCCACTTTGTGCAGTCTACTCCCCTTGCACTCCCCCAGCAAACACAATCACCAGGGATGTCAGGGATGTCAGAAGGTGCATCCTTGCATACTCCCTTTAGTATCAGGGAGTATAGGCCTGTTAGTATAGACTGCTGTCCCTGCATTTGTCCGGCTCCCACTTTGACCCGGTTGATATTTTAAGCTTCCATAGTCCAGCAGTACAACAAATTCTGAAAGTCCACTATCTGTAAAAAAAGAACCATGTAAAAAAAAAGAACTTCCTATTAGTTACACTCAATTAGTTTCACTCCTACTTCTTGTTTTGTAGAATCTAGTGAGCAGCAGCTATGCATTCACTTTATCCACTCCCTTCATGCCTCTGTAAATCTCACTCATTCTCCAACAGCCTTTTCCTCTCTAAAGAGTTTCAGTCAAGTTAATAACTCAGATGTTTTTATAATTCCAGTTGCTTTTCTGTAACTCTTTCTTAAGGTGTACAGAGCAGATCTGCAGACAGTCCTCCCCATTAGCACAGACTTTGATTACTCTGCAGTAGGAAAATGCCTAAGTGGACATGGGACACAGGGACACTGGTCCAAGACCTCAGTTTGTAGGCTGTCAGGATGAAAAATCCCAGGCCCTTTCCTCCTGTTGTTCTACCTCCCTCCTTCCAACCCTCTGCCCATACTGTCTCTTATGGGGATAATTTCAGAGCTTCTTGCTGCTTCTTGTCTAGCTCCAGTTGAAAGCATCACTGTATCAACTCCATCCAGCCATTACAGTACAAAATAGCTCCTCTGAGAACCAGTCAGTGGCAGTAAATTCATTAACATGAGTGCAGACAACAGCAGCATCAAAGGCAATTAATAGGCATTAGTTAGGCTCATTATCTTTGGTAGTAACCACCATTTCAGGCCATTCAGTGCTCTTCCATCAGTGGCCATTGATGGTAGTCCAAACATCACCAACTGTTAATGAATTAAAAGGTAAAGGGGAATATTTTTGTGGCACACAGGGTTTATTCTGATGACAATTACAAGCCAACATAGTTTATTCTCTCCCCTGTCACCTTGTAATCCCTCAGAGGGGTTATCTTCCTGCAGAGACACTAAGGAGTAAAAAATCTCCACCCCACTACCACCCCACCCCACTTGAAATTTAGACTGGCTTTCCACCTCCTGCCACTACAGTTCTCAGCAAAAATGGACACATAGAGGAAAAACTCTCATCCAGTAGGAGTTTGCTTCTCTGCTTTCATAGCTGCTTTCAACAAAGAACAAGTTTCCCACTCTGTTGTTGCTTATAGCTGAAATCTAGCACAGGGCTTTCAGTCCCCTCCCAGCAGCTGCTGTTCCAAAAGGGTATAGACACTCGCAGTAAGAGCACCCGAAAAAACACATAGCGTTGGAAATCTACAGCTTAGATTTCACACTAGAAATGGATGATTTCTGAACTGGTTGGGTAGGCTTTGCAGGGAAAACACTGAAAGGCAAAGCGAGAAGAAACCATTCAAGAGGTTATTGTGCCTCCTCCTCTTCAATTTTTCTACATTTCTCTACATTTGAGAAGAGCATTGCAGTTCTCAGGACAAGTTCGAGGGAATTTTCTTACAGCACAAAAAAGCAGTGAGAACTAATTTCTTCTAGGGATATGGACAGACTGGCTCTGGCTACCCTGCCCTTACTGCAGTAACATTGCAGCCAATAGGGCTACACACCTAAATGCTGAGACATCAGCCAGACCTCTAGCGTTGGGTATCCTGCCATTTTAACGAGGCCAGGTCTGTGAAAAAAAAAAAAAAAAAGGCAAAACTGAAGGAAAATTAGAAAATTACCTTGCCCAGTCACAAGTTATGCTATTCATTTAGATCTTGATAAGAAGCAAAAATTATTTGTTGGAAGTTTTTGGAATTCATAGCTCTTATTCTTGCAATCATGTGATCGTTCCAGCTCTGTAAGCAGGAGCCTGGGTGCTGCCCTGTCAAGAGGGCTGCTCTCTGCTCTTCCAAAAGCTCTGCAGCATGTTCTCAGCCTTGGTACATCGTCACAGCAGCCTCCCATTGAGGGTCTGACAACTGACATGAACAGAGGATAAGCTTATTTTGATCTTTTATTCCCCCAATAACCTAACAAGAAAAGCAGACAACAAAATAGCACCAAGCCTATATGCAACATACACCGTTAGACAAAGAGCATTAGTTTCATGCTAAATTCTGTGAGTAAATGGCCTTTACAGCTTGACCTTAGGTAAGTTGCACCGGGACGCTACTTTTGTCTAGAAAGTAATAAAATAGCATTTTATTTTATTTTATTTTATTTTATTTTATTTTATTTTATTTTATTTTCCCATCCTTTAAATGGCATTTGGACATACAGTTCTCATGCTATTGCACTCAGAGCAGTCCACCACTTTCTCCCTTGCTCAATAGGTTAGTGTGGGCACAGAACTCAGGGCTACCATGTGTGCAGGGACTCCTTTGGCCTGGGGCTGAATGGCAGCACGTTATCCCTTAGTACTTCAGCCACCTTTGGCAGACTGGAAATTCAAATCCCACTTGCTGTCCACATGGCAAATACTATGCAGCAACATCAGACCTCCTGGATATGACGTTCACACAAGTGACTCCAGCTGCAGCTGTTCGCTGGTTTGAAACTGCATGAACTGAAGCAATCCTGATAGTCTTATTTCTGATATTTAGAACACATAGAGTTGTTGAAAATTAATATGCATTAGAAGACTTTTTTTTTTTTTAACAAACCAGATGGTTTCAAATTTATTGAGACCAGATTGACTATCTATTGACACAAAAGAAGGGAAAAACTAAAATTCCTGTCTAAAGAGAGTTGTATGCTCCATCCACAAAAGAATCAGGCAGTTTACTAACAGGGAACTGTCATTTTCAAAAACGGGAAGGCATTTATGTCACCTTGAAAAATACTTGTCTAATGCTTTTTGGAGGACTTTGGTTCCCAGTCACTGAAGTCTATTTGGTTCCCAACAGTTCCAGCATTTCACAAAGTGCTGACTGCTACCACATGGTCATTACTACTGTGTCTGCAGAAACTTGTGCAACCTCTTTTTGCTGACAGCCCAGTCCTCTGGAAGACTGCAGTGTCATGCACGTTGATTTTTCAGACCTCGTCTTTTTGTTTGTTTGTTTTTATTGTTTTTCTGATTTCTTATATTTATGGAAAGGTTCGTATCCTTCCCTCCTTCTTCACCTTTGAAGGAGGGTGCAACAAACTCTATTCCGTCATCTCTGATTTCACCTCCAATTCTGTTCTCAGAATGGAGCTACCTCATCGGCTTCACCTTGCATTGCAGCCTTGGTCTACACTTCAGTTATCCTTTGGTGTTGCCGTTTGATGGTTGGAGCAAAAGATGTTCATTCACACATGGAGTCCTCCAGTCTTCCCCGCTCTGCATTTACAGCAGAAATTCTAGCCTGTTACATGATATTATGGTTGGTATTACTGCTCTTCATCTTGTTCCTACCTCTATAGTAAAAGTTCATCTTCTTGAGTAATAATCTGATCCTCTTCTATTTTGTCTCTCAAATTTTGTCATCTTTCAACTTCGAGGTTCCTGAAAGAACTATGTGAAAGAGACACTAACAAAATATGCTCTTCCAGAGTGAGACCCTCTATATTGATATCAGCTGTGGCCACTGTGCTGGAACTCTGCTCTTTGACTGCCAAAGCTGCCCTCACTGCAAGCTGCCTCCTGCACTTCCACCAAGGGCTCTGCGCTTTAGCACACACATCTCCTGACATGTCAGAAGGAGTTAATACATCATCATCCTCTTCCACATTCTCAACTGTGCAGAGTTCAGCTACAGTAAACAGAGCCTGGTCAATGCCTCTCTTAAATCTGTCCTGCGAAGGACAGGCCACATCCATACAGAGACTATCCCCTTTGTACAAAGCTCAATAAGAATGCTCATACCTCAAGTGCTTTCTTTGACCAAGCTTTTCAAAATCAAGACAAAGATCATCATTGATTAAGTGACCGGGGTTTTCTGTTTGTTTTGTTTTGTTTTTCACTCTTGTGACCATTATTCTTAATGTTTGAGAAGAGGCAACATACCTTTAGGAAAGAAACACTATACACTATAATAGTTCTTTGAAATATTTTTATTCTCCTCATTTTATAATTTTGCCAGTTTTAGGACAGACAGCACTCTAATGGAAGATGAATTAGAGATGTGTAACTTCAAATTTTAGGTATCTGAAAGTCAGCAAAATACCCTGGAAAGAACAAAACCACTGTTTAAGTTTACATGGTGTACACAAAACATGGCAGCATCTATTTGAATTAAAAATCTCCATAGCATAAATGCAATTAATACAATCACAAAATAATAGACCATATTAACAGATTTATGAATAAAATATGATCTCCATCACAGACTAGGTAGTTAGAGAGGGTTTGTAGGGACTGAGACTCAGAGGAGAGTAATGTCAATACAGCAGAAACAAAATGCTGGGGTTTTTTGTTGTTGTCTGTTTGTTTTGTTTGTTTGTTTCCCACAACACCCCAGAATGGTTGAGGCTGGAGGGGACCTCTAGAGATCATCTAGTCCAACCCCCTGCTCCAGCAGGGACACCCAGAGCACGGGGCACAGGGTGGCATCCAGGCAGGTTTGGAAGATCTCCAGAGAAGGAGACTCCACAGCCTCTCTGGGCAGCCTGTGCCAGGGCTCGGTCANCAGCAGAAAGAAAATGCTGGGGTTTTTTGTTGTTGTCATCTGTTTGTTTTGTTTGTTTGTTTGTTTGTTTCCCACAACACTCCAGAATGGTTGAGGCTGGAGGGGACCTCTAGAGATCATCTAGTCCAACCCCCTGCTGCAGCAGGGACACCCAGAGCATGGGGCACAGGGTGGCATCCAGGCCGGTTTGGAAGATCTCCAGAGAAGGAGACTCCACAGCCTCTCTGGGCAGCCTGTGCCAGGGCTCGGTCACCCTCACAGGAAAGAAGTTCTTCCTCACACGGAGATGGAACTTCCTGTGTTTCAGTTTGTACCCATTTTTTAATTTGTATCCATTTGTACCCATTTTTGCTTGCTTATTTATTTATTTATTTATTTATTTATTTGCTGCTGTTGTTTTCCTGACAGAAAACTTTGATATGAAATCCTTTCAAGGACAGAATTCAGGCAGAATTTAAAGAAGTTTTGTGAACACAGAATTTGAAGGATTAAATCATGTATACAACATAAAGAAGTGGTGTATGTTCAGATATGTGGAGAATTCATGGAAAAATCTAAGCAGACACTCTGTCCCTTCTTGTGGACTTCTGGGCTGAGGTGCTACCCTTTATTTTAGCTTGCACAATGTAAAAGATATATAAGGACAAACAAAATTCCTCGTGCTTTTTCTTTCATCAACATAACTCCCTTGATTTCAAGAGCATTAGACATTTTTTTTCAAGCTACTAATACAATGCCCACTGGCAGTTCAGTTCGTTCCTCTTCAAATTCAGTTTAATGGTGTCTTGTCTGAAATTCAAGTCTGGTAAGAATAATAAATTTGACTGCAACTTAGATTCTCTATTTATTAAATTAGTTTCTCTTCAGAAAAGTGCTGAATCTAAAGGAGAAAAAGCTGTAAATTATACCTGATTGATAGTTTTAATGCTCTTACAACTATTTTAATAAAACATATTCTGATTCATCACAGATAATATGGCTTCTGAAAACAATTTGAGTGATCTGAGAAAATAATGCTAACAGCTTTGAAAAGTTTACTTACAGTTTAAAGTAATTTGTGTTGTAGGGAAAATGTAGTCAATTCTGAAGACTACAGTGTGTTCCAAGTTCCATTAAATTCTCTCTTGCATATTCTCTGCTTTTGTGCAGAGATTTTCTACTTGAATAACTCTCAAGGGTAGATTAATATCAAGTGTAGAGAAATCAAGCAATTTACTGTTCCTGAGTTGAAGCTTTACAATTTTTCCGATCTGCTAGAATGAAAAATGTGGCTGACAATAAACCCTTAACTTGGATTCATAGGCCCACCTCTTAATATTATTATTTACATGATAACAGTGTTTTGTACTGTACAGGTTCCATAAAGAAAGGCAGGGCAGAGGACTTTAACACATTCAGTGACTCACAGAGAAATCAGAGGAAACCTGGAGTTCAAACAATGGCACTCTCATCCTTTGACTCAGACAAGGAAAAAAAATCTTATAATCTTCATATTTTTAAGATTTAATATAAGAAATTAAAATAAGGGCTGAACTCCTCATTGTTGAAGAATTTTCCCATTCCATTTTCATAAGATAAGACTTTTTTGTATCATTTACATATCTATATATGGATTTCATAGAATTACAAAAATTTGGCCACTGTGGCAGGATGAAATATGTATAGAACAGACCCAATTAATCTGTAAATTGCTTAATTTATGTATAAAAAAAATGAAGGGTGTTCAAGCAGTCTGTCTATATAGCTTGTTCCATTGCTTTCCTATATTCATAATTAAACTGAGTTTTTGAGCCCAGAAATTAAGCTGTTTTTCTTGTTTTTCCCTTCACAACAACTGAAGAAGAATTGATGACTATTTTTCTTATAAAGATTTTTCTGACCTGGAAGATGTCAGCACTTCCTCTACTTTCCATTTCCTAGACCCAACAAGCCTAATAGCTGAAATTTTTCTGCATAGTTATTTATTCCTCTTCTATTCCTGTCATCTTTCTCTGAATTCAATTGAATGTGTTTAGTTTTTTTTCTTAACTTAGTGTCCAAAACTTCATACAGGAAAAACTCAACCTCTAAAGGCTTCATTTGTACTTTTTTTCTTAGTCCTCTCCCTGACAGCACAGCACGCAAAGCAGCTTTAGGCAACAAGATCACATTTGTGGATCTAATTTACTTCATGAGTTTCTTCAGATCTTTGCAGTCTTGCAGCCCCATTAACTTTTTCTTTTTTTCTTTTTTTCTTTTTTTCTTTTTTTCTTTCTTTTTTTCTTTTTTTCTTTTTTTCTTTTTTTCTTTTTTTTCTGCTTTGCATTTGTTGATTCCTCTTTCTTAATGTAAAAACATGTACTTAATGCACTTGTTGATTTCAAGCCATGTTTGCAACTTGTGAGGATCATTATGATCATTCTGATAGTTTTGTCCAGTGTACTTCCAACTCCTCCCCACTTGACACAAATTTTGAAATTTGTAAACATACAATCCAGTCAGTCATCCCAATTTTTAAATAGAGAACTGTCCTCAGAATGAATTCCTAGAGGAGCCTGAATGAAATGCTATTCCAAAATGACTGTAAACTACTAATAACTTATTTTTCAAAAACTACTATTTTTTAACCAGTTGCCCCTATCCTTCCTTATCTTATAGTGATTTAATCAATGCTACATTTTCTTGGTTTCTTATAAAAAATAACGGATTGTTTTAAGGAAATGGATTTGGAAGCCCTACTAAAATTTAGGTAAATTGTTTTTACTGTTCCATGATATTCATTACGCTATTTCACATATTAAAGAAGAAAAATAGTTTTGTTTGACATAATCTGTTCCTGAGAGAGGCATTGTCAGAGGATTGTTTATCACCTTACCATTTTAATAATGTGTTCCAGAACCAGGGATGGAAGTTAGTTAAGGCTTGTAATTACTTTGGTCCTCCCTTATCTTTTCTTTCTAAAGGAGTTGCTATGTCTCATTTTTCAGCCTTCTGCTGTCTCTTCTGTCTCCTAAGTTTTCAAAGATATCTGATGTGTCTGGAAATGGTTCAGAGCATATTTGGGTTGCTTCTTGAATTACTCCAGGAAATAGATACAGGAAACCTTAATGTATCTATCTATCTCATCTAAGTATCTTATAGTTCTTTCTTAAAGACTGTTTTGTTAAGTATCCAGACTGCAGTAGCCTTTTTTTCTGAAGTATGAAGATGATTTGACATTTGAAAGTCAGAACAAACTTTTGCTTGTTCATGTAAGCAGATACCACTATGTTTATTACGTATGGGAATTCCAATTAACCCAATATATGGTATGTTGGCTAAAAACCATTTACAGCTTTGAAAAAAAAAGTTACAAGATAAAGTGGAGACAGGCTTAGATGTTTAATATCATGCTTGAGTCTAAAGGCAACGGCAACCTAGTAATTTTTAAAATGCTATTACCTAAGGTTCTGGAATTTGCTAGTCTGGGGTAAAAGCATATGATTCAGATCAGGTGGCATAGTTGTTTCAGAAAGAGGAAAATAACTTTATGGAATACCAAACCATTTCTGAGGAACATTTCACTACTTGTTTTAGCTAAGCTATTCCTAAGGTTAGGAAAAAATGGAACTGATGAATAAGGTGAGCTAAGTTTTAGGTCTACTGTGCTTCATGTTATCAGCAGGAGGCCATCAAACTCTAATGACTCTTGCTGTCATACATAATTCTTGTTCAGGTACCTCAGTGACTCAAAGCAGTGAAGCCCCTGTTGCTATTTCTGCAGGGAGTTTGGTACATTTCTTACCAGTAGCAGTAGTTGAGTTTCTGGCCATTGGCAACTAAATGTAGCTGCTGAGTTCATGTGATTTTACACTCCTTGTAAAATAGGCGTTATATAAAAAGTGAGTAATAGAAACAGAAAAGACTAAAAGGAGGAGAAGGAAATAGGCACAGAGTTCATGAATGTTAAATAATTTAGA
Source organism: Crypturellus undulatus (assembly GCA_013389825.1). Lineage (NCBI taxonomy): Eukaryota > Metazoa > Chordata > Aves > Tinamiformes > Tinamidae > Crypturellus > Crypturellus undulatus. Next base: position 740,677 of record VWPW01007396.1, read on the forward strand.
TCTTAATTAATCTGTAACAACAACTGAAGACCTACAATTTATTCAATTTAATAATGAAATAGTTATCCCTCAAGTTTGGCTTCTATTTCTTCTATCTAGGAAAGAGCAGGGGGCTTTTTTCGTTGCCAGGCTATTACCAAATGTACCAGACAGATGTCATGGACTTTGGATGTTCCCTAATTTTCAGTAGGTGACCTATAGACTCCGCTGGTCCTCAATCCTCTACTGGTGCCACAGCTTCCTAAACCTTATGGAGCGGAAAGCCCCAGGCTGGTCAAAGCTCCTGAGTCAAAACTGCTGTCTCTCTTGCTGCTGTGGAGAATAAAGCAACTTGTTTTCATCAGTTTTCATCCTCTCCTTATTTACAGAGTCTCCCAAACTAAGCTTAGGATCTGCTCAGCATGGTAAGTAGCTTAACCCGCCACAAGCAAGCAGACAGGCAGCCTCTGCCACACGGGACCATCTGCATGTGCCAGCTATCGCTGAGCTACCTGTGCAGCAAATGATGGGAGTGATGGCTGAAATGACAAGAGGGTATACATACCCCTACAAAAACTTAAGTGGATTTATTGTCTCTGCTTAAATTACCATGATATTTAATAATCATTCTTTTCAAATAAGCCAAGACTGGAAAAGGCGATAAATTCCAATGTTCCAAAATACATAAGCCTAGTAATACTAGTAACATCAATAAGACACTCTTTCCTCAGCTGTACTTTGAAGTAACATTGAAGTAACACTTCCATCTGCTATCAACATGGTTGCTACATGAAAGGAGCTGAGCTTAAGGACAGGAACTCACGCCACAGAACTTGCTAAATTGCTAGATTTGTCCTGGCTCTGTTCTGGATTGCTCCAACTAAATCTCTCCACTGTGGACCAGATGTGGAGATGCTATCCCAAAACTGTGTGAACATGAGACCTGCTGAATCTCATGAACATTACGTGCCCACAAGACCTTCTAAAACTGGTGAACAAAAGCCAATCTGAAAGCTTGGCTTTCTGCTGTTGGCTTTGCTCATGGCTCCTTCAACACATTCAGTTCAGATGTTGAAGAGTCACCTCCCTCACATTCACTCAAGAATCTTCCCTTTTCCAGACATGAGTCCTTTGGCAGCCTGGAACTGCTCTCTGGGCACACACAGACGTACTCCTGACTGCATCCAACCCTTTCTTCCTCACTGGAGCCAAGGAGGGACTGCTCTCCAACAAGCAACTTTGTCCACAACATCTTTGGAGATTTTCATCACTGCCATTTATGAGTGGCCCAACAGTCCCTTTTAATGTAGCTACAGGCTGGGCAGCCCATTGCCAGCAAATATACAAAGGCTTTCACAATATTTCTGCAAATAATACAGCTATTTTTCAGCTCTCTATGTGAGCCAAATGCAGAAATCAATGGAAACAGAAAGACTTTGCTCATCACAATGATTTTTTTCTTAGAACTTTCAAGAGTTTTATTAAAGGATCTCAGCATTTTTATGGTGAAGGTATGTGTCTACCTCACACATGTCAGTAGTATTAGCTTAGATCTGACCTTAAAGCAATTTTAGTTACTAGACAACCAAACACATATATTTGGAAAACATTTCTCTGCTTATATAAAAATAGATATTATTAAAGACCATAATAGTACTCTGTGCAAAAGCAGTAAACACTACTTTAATGTATACTATTATATTAAGTAGTCTTTATTACCTTAAGTAGCACAAAGAAAACAGTAATTTAAAGTGAAGTTTTATAATTCCTTTCTTTTCAAAGAAATAATTATATACAGTCCATCTTCTTCAGCAGTATTAAAAATGTCATGATTTAAGATACCTTGAACTAATAAAGCATGGTAATGTTACAAATTGTTATTAATAGTAGCTTTAAGCAGTGGTCTAGCAAGGAAACAAGAAAGAAGCTGTGTGATGACGCTTCTACTTAGACATTTCCCGAAAACATGTATTTTAAAAATAACAGGTAAAAATACTGATAATTCTAGATTTTTTCTTCAGTAATACTGTGAAGTAATGTTTTTTGCCATCTTAACTGTATTTTTGAACTACATAACAATAATTGCTTAAAATTATATCAGTCATATTAAAAGTATGAGCCTGAGTCTCTAATAAATCTTTTTGTTTTTAAAAGCACCACAGATAAAATTAACTTTGCTAATCTTGACTTGCTTTATTATACCCTTATGCACAATTTTTTTCCCCTCTCTTTTTAGGTATACAATCTATATACAATGGAAAGTATGAAACAATCTTAGCTATAGCTATTGCCAACTCTTCCTATAAAACTTAGGGTAAAATACTGGTATAATTAAAACTGATGGCAATGCTCACACTGATTTCAGAGGAAGAAAAAGGAAGGAAGGAAGGAAGGAAGGAAGGAAGGAAGGAAGGAAGGAAGGAAGGAAGGAAGGAAGGAAGGAAGGAAGGATTTATAAATGTTTATATGTTACTATAGAAAGGCAAACTACTAGAACAGACTACCAAGGAAACTAGGATACTCATAATATCTTGAAAGGAAGGCTTTCCCTTGGCTGAGGAGGATTAGATTAAAGACCACTTAGGCAAACTTGACAGCCACAGCTTTATGGCCCCAAAGGGATGCACTGATGAGTGCTGAGGGAGCTGGCAGACATCATTGCTAGGTTAATCTCAAATATTGTGGAGAGCACATGGTGATCAGGAAAGGTGCCTTAGGACTGGAAGAAAGCAAATGCCACACCAGTCTTCAAGAAGGGCGAGAAGGGGAACTACAGGCCAGTCAACCTCACCTTGATCCCTGGAAAGGTGAAGGAACAGCTCATCCTGGATGCCATCTCTAAGCATGTGAAGGATAAGATCATCAGGTGTAGTCAGCAGGGATTAGCCAAAGGGACATCATGCTTAACCAACTTGATGACCTTCTGTGATGGAATATCTGGCTGGGCAGATGAGGGGAGAGCAGTGGATGTTTTCTACCTTGACTTCAGCAAGGCTTTTGACACTGTGCCCCATAACACCCTTCTAGGCAAGCTGAGGAAGTACAAGCTAGATGAGTAGACAGCAAAGTGGATTGAGAACTGGATGAATGGCAGAGCTCAGAGGGTTATGATCAGCAGCAGAGTTTAGTTGGAGTGGTGTTCCCTAGCCTTGCTGACCTTACTCATCAATGACCTGAATGATGGGCAGAGTGCATCCTCAGCACATTTGCTGATGATACAAAACTGGGAGGAGTGGCTGACACTCTGGAGGGCTGTGCTGCTATTCAGAGCAATCTTGACAGGTCAGAGTTGGGCAGAAGGAACATCGCGGAGTTCAACAAAGGCAAGTGCAGGGTCCTGACCCTAAGGAGGAATAACCACATGCACCAGGACAGGCTGGGGCTGACCTGACGCAAAGCAGTTCTACAGAGAAGGACCTGCACATCCTGGTGGACCACATCAAACATGAGGCAGCAACGTGCATTTGTGGCAGTATCCTAGGATTGTATTAGGGACAGCGGGACAAGGGAGGTGAGCCCTCCCTCTACTCAGCCCTACTGAGGTCTCATCTTAAGTGCTGGGTCCAGTGCTGGGTTCCCCAGTACAACAGAGACAGGGGACACATGAAGCGAGTTCAGTGAAAGCATTTAAGGGACTGCAGCATCTCTGTTGAGAGGGAAGGCTGAAAGAGAAACAACTGAGAAGGCATCTTAAGAATGTTTATAAATATCCAAGGGTGGGTTTAAAGAGGATGGGGCCAGACTCTTCTCAGTAGTGCCCGGCGACAGGACAGGGCACCAATGGAAACATAGGAAGCTCTGTCTGAACATGAGGAAAAACTCCTTTTCCGTGATAATGACTGGCATTGAAACAGGTTGCCAGAGAGGCTGTGGAGTCTCCAATTCTGGAGATATTCAAAACCTGTCTGGACATAATCCTGGGCAACATGCTCTAGGTGAGCTCTAGATGCTCTGCTTGAGAAGGAGGTTTGGACTAGAAGATGTCCAGAGGTCTCTTCCAACATCAACCATTGTGTGATCCCGAGTGTTCCAAATCAGATCAGACTCTTGTATTAGATGATATACAGCAATTCAAGCTGGCACTATGTAACTATGAGTGGCTCCAGAAAATAAGAGCCCCAGCTGAGGTGAACATCAGGACTGGTCAGTAAACCAAGTGGCAGTTACGAGGAGTCATATCAGCATGCTGTTGCTCTCACTGTGCAATGTGATACTTGACTGTAGCTGTGTTCCCAAACCTGACTTTAACACAGCCCTGTTAAATATTGAACTCCCAGCAAGCTAAAATGTTGAATTTTAACAGCCTTCAGGATGTTAAGCTGGACAATATAATGCTCCCCTCTGGCCATAAACTCTACAGATCTGTGAACTGTAGCTATACAGTATGACTTGGTAAGATTGTATTTTGATATTCTCCTCAAATTCTAGAATTTTCACTTCATGGTAAGTGTATATTGACCTTCTGTTCCTATTTAGGAAAAGATTTTTTTTTTTTTAATTTCCAAATTTTCCATTCAAATAAATGCTTGAATTTTAACTAGCACAACAGAAGAGATTTTTTCAGGCCATGGATCTGGGAACACAAGCTCAGTGGAAAGTGCTAACTGGGAACTCCATATAGGACACTCTGTTGCACTAGACCAGCATACTCTGCTTGGGAAGAGAGGGTTGTGAAGAACATGCAGTGATATAAAAGAGCAGCTGAACATCCAAAAGAGATGTACCTTTATTTTCTAACTTCTGAAAGAACCTTCTAAGATGAAATGAAAGGAAAAACATGAAATATATTATTTTAAAGTGCTTGAAAAAGGATAAATTAATAAGTCAAAGAAGCATTAGGTCTTCCTGCAATTACTATTACTAGCAATTTGGAAAGAACAGCTTAGGTTAAGTTTTACCAGTGCTAAAAATAAATAAATAAATAAATAAACAAATAAATGCTATATATCCATAGCTTCTTCCAGGAAAATCACTTTCTGGAGGACGTATGTTTCATATACTCCCAAAGAGAACATGATTCAAATCCTATAGTCCTCACTGGTATGATTCGACTTAGGTATTTTTATTTTTATTTGGTGTTAGCAAAACTACAAAAAAAAAATCGAAGGAAAGACAAGTATAGCTTACTTAACTTGAACCATGAGGAAAGTATTAAGCACTAAAATACGTGGTATAACTCTGGTCAAACTTACAATGTTTTCAGGAGAACATCAGACTTCTATTATTGCTGCTGAAGTGCCATGGTATCCTATCATTAAAAGATAAAACAGCATCTGAACCACAGTTCTCATCTAAAAGTTAACAAATTCCCACTCTTCGAAGATTTCTATACATAGAAATAGTATAGCTATTTTTATTTATTAGGCATACCCTTCCTTATGATCACAGAGCTTTTCAGAATGCATAAAATTAAGCGTACAAACTCCTGATAGAATTGAGGTTTAAATTATAGTATAAATGGCAGCCTAAGTTGCAGAACCATAAAGAAGAAATGCATGCTCGTTCCCAAAAGAGTATTAGTCTTACTTTTGTTTTTCACATACAAGAATACCATTTCTTTAATGTATCAAATATCTATTAGAAAAAACTCACTAACAGCTCAGAAACTGTATTTAAACATTTTCCCTCTAATCATGCTACTTCAAATTTTAGACTTATTTTTCTAATAATATTAATTTTGTTTTCAATGTTCTATCTTATTTCAACCTAACTTAAAATAGTCATTCTTCTGAAATTTGAGGGAAGCTGCCACATATGCCAGTAAGATGTTTTTAAGCAAACTATGGAGGAACAGTGTGGGAAGACAGTGTTTTAGAAAGGTCTATACAAATTAGTGCTATGAGAGGTATTTGGGGACACATATCTTAGATAATTTCTAATTCTTTTCCTCTCAAATGGACTCTATCATGATAAGCTTTCAAGCAACTTTAGCAAGTTGAAAATCCTTGAAGATAAGCTACACTTATGGCCTAGCTCCTAAATGCAGACGTGGCTGTGAATTCTTTCTTATTAGCTGAATGATGCTATCAATCCATAAAATGTTAACCTTTATTTTCAGTCTTACTACTGGAGAAATGCTGAATGTGTGGTAGTTAGGTCCATTTCCATCATCTGTAAAACCTGTAAAATAACTGGACTTTCTGTAAACTAATAGCACATTGTCCTCTTAATCTTTTTCCTCAAAGGAGGGTATTTCAGCTTCTTTCAAACTAATTTCTTTTTTTCTGTGAAGGAGGAATGGATAGTTAATTATGGAATAATAGTCTCTCTAGCATACAAATCCTGAATATTTTTTAATCCATAGCTGAAGTGTCATGTTGCCATTAAATTATCTTGTGGTTTTTAAAATGTGCTAGGATTATTTCATTACATCATTTTTAATAAAACTTGTCTTCCTTGTGCTTATATCCTTACCTGACTCAATGTGCTTTTCTAGAGCAGACAGACTGTTCTAACTTCCACTAGAGTAAAATAAAAGTGATAATATTAAGGAAATGTAGTTTCAGAAGGGATAAAAAAGGCCTCTGCAATCTTCTGTTTCAGGCTTTCGGTCTGACTTTGGGCAGAATTCAAGCTATTGGAGCATATATTTTTCACCTATAAAATAAAACAGTGGTATTTCCTGCCTTTCAACTAGCTTTTCTGTTCAGCTCCTCTAGGTAAATAAAAATACTTGAAATATTATTAACAAGGTGACTAACACACTATAATTTTACTTTTTATCAGAGGTTAGTCAGATGTGCATCTAGTAAATATAACAGACTTTTCCCATGCTATTTTTCCTAAAAGGGAGTCACACGCAAAAAATCACAGCCTTCTGGCCCCTCTGCCAATTCACAAGGAACTGGCCACCCTCTTCCCCCACGCAGTTTTCACCACATCTGAAGTCCGCAAAGACAGACTAGCACAATGGGTGGCCCTCAGACCAGATGACTGAATCCACCTCCCAGCTCTTCTCCTATCTAAAATAGTAAGAAAGGATTTGGAGTTGGAGTTAATTTAAGCTGTTACAAGAGTAAATGAAAGCGGGCACTGTGCCTAACGCTCTTGAGGGGATTTGAGTTCCAGTGGAGAGTGAAGCGATGTTGGAACTTGGCCTAACATTTTTAGAAGTAGAAGTGGACTAAAGGCATGGGCAGCCCACTTGGCATTTTTATTTTTTGCATGTGATGACGTAACAAAAATCAGAAGAAAAATAATTTTCTGCTAAATATGATTTCTTAAGATTCAGAAGGAATCACAGGGTCTTTACTTTACAGCAATATGTTTTTGACTTCCAATATAACTTCATACTATGCCTAATATTCCTAAGAAGTGATTGCATGTAAGTATTGTTATATAATGATTCAGTGAATCATTGTATCTTACAATAAAATTACATTCTTGGACACTTCAGAAACCTTTTATTATTTTTTTTTTATTTGCTTTTGCACATTTTAGCAATGTAAACACTACATCTATAAGCAGGTTTGATTTTAAATGTAGAAAGCACTTGCAAAAAAATGAGTATGTCAGATTGCTAAATATAATGGTTTCTGCTTACAATAGCAAAGCAAAAAAGCTGTTTAGGATGGGAGAGAACTGAACTAATAGGTGAGTGCCACAGGACTTGCAGGAATTTAGGGTATCTTTCATCAGACAGCTCAATTTTTATGATCAAATTCAAATGATAGTTACTAGAATGTCAATATGTTTTTTATAGACATAGTAATCTTTGCTTTTTGTCATGATGTACTGATACTGTGTGAGGTGAAACAGGACTAATGTTTTAGCAATCAAGTGTTTTCTAGCTGTTTAGGGAATATAGGAGCCCGGCTCCCAGGAGGTCAGTGCAAGGCAGGCTCGCGCAGCGGCGGCCATGCACAGCAAACACAGGCAGCACTTACTGCAGAGCGAGGGGTGGCCAGAGACACCAACCTCCCGTCTTGGCGCTGCTCACCAGCACTGCAGTCATATGAATGCAGTTCTCCCTTCACATTGCAGTTGTATCTGTTCCAGTCAGGAATGTCCTCTGAGAAAAGCCAAATGACCTATTTATTCATTCCTACTCAAAGGGAAACTAAAAATGCCTCTCAGGGAAATGAGCTGAACCACCTTGCCTATGCTGTGCTCACGTGTCCAACGTCATAGCATCCGATGTGCAGAATTCAAATCTCTTTGCCATCCTTTACAATTTTTGCGGATAATGCCAGCCTCTGTGGAGTTCTTGTGATTGCCTCGCAGAGAAAATATTTTTAATACATTTGTGCAGTATTCTGTATTAAACTGTTAAGACTGGAGTGCCCCTGTCCGGAGGGAAGCAGAATTAGGGGATAGACCTCTGCTCTATAGAGATTTACATCACTGTAACCACGTAGGGTGGGATTTTGCAACCTGTGTTCACATATGACGATCTAGCTGCTGTGTTTTACAGTACTGGGGACCAGGAATTATTTTCCTGCATGAGTTTCTTTCTAGCTCTTTGGGGATAGGAAAAAGATTTTGCAAGGCACATTACAGCCTGTGAGGACCGAAAGGCATCACCCTGCACGTTGCAGTGCCGGGAGATCTTGCAGTGAGTGAGTGGTCATTTGGGCTCCACAGAGAGGGTGTTTCTGAAGGGTTTGTATCCTGCTAAGGACTCAGGTGGCACATTCCTGAAGATGTCCATAACACTTCACAGGATGACACTCCTTGAACAATGCACGCTAATGGAAGCCTGGATAAATTCTGAGATGTCATTAGTCAGATGACTGAAATTACCATGTACAAACATGAATTCACGGTCTGAATTCTGGTCAGGGAAGGACACTGCACTAAAGCTACGGTAGCGGCACTGATGGATGATCCCCATCTGCCACTGGATAGAGGGCAAAAAGGCATTTTCACGATCCAGAGCCTGAAGCCAGCATTATAAACGGTGACAATACAGTCCTTGCTGTCTTCTCAGGGAGAGGTGAAAGATGTGGTTTGCTAAAGTGTCACTGAGCACTTTCTAAATGCCTTCAACCCAACACAAAGGTAAAGGGAAACTTTCATCACACGCCCCGTGCCCAGACGTGCACGCATCCGTCCTCCCTCCAGCTCTCTCCCACATTTGCAGGAGCTTCGACTAGGTGAACCGGGCAGGAGAGAGGGGGATCCGGGCGCTGCCAGCCTACAGCCCACGCACGGCCTGCTCCCTCCTTCAGCGCACACACTGCAGCCCCGACCCCTGCGTGGCCCAGTGTCTCAGTGTGACCAACTCACTAGCAGTAAATACGAGGCTTCATCTAACCAGGTGTTTGTGGGCTTGCTCCCCAATGAGGCCGTGTTTCTGGGAGAAAAAAAAAAAAAAAAAAAAAACAGAAAGTTTTGACGCCAGGGGACAAGCTGCCCTTGGCTCGCTTTGCCGGGAAAGGGGGAGCCCCCTCCGCGGTGGCGGCAGCCCCGGTAACGCGCACATGGGAAGGCGGCTCCGCCGGCACCGCGGCCGCCGCGACGCTCCGCACTAACGGACCGGGCCGCGCTGCGCATGCGCCCGGCGGCGGCGGCG